>CAUYRH010178153.1:0-10032 GCA_963574655.1 Perodicticus potto
AATATTCAAATTAAAGGTGGTAATCGTAGGAGATGTATAACAAGCCAACCCTCCGTTAGTCAAACTTTTCAAAGTATCTTGAAAAATTACCTCTTTTTATTCTTAAAGTAAAAAATAAAATTAGAGACTCAGATTATTTCTGCTACCTTACAACAATGTATGTGAGTGATTATTAGCACTTTCCCATAAAATTAGTTTTTGAAAATACTTGAGGAAATTGGGGAAGAGAGGCATTCAGAGAACTTCAACGTGGTTTTAATTTGAAGATACATAGCGATATATATTTTGTCCCATTACCTTTCAAACTCATAAAGTGTCCTTTCAGTTAAGTGCACTGTCCGTGTGTGCAGAGGAACAGCAGGACAGCAAGTCGTGAAAAGGAATATAACTTGCCATAAGAGGTCTACCAACTGGACACCCATGTGGAGACATGTGAGAGCTGAAACATGACTGCTTTTGCGCAGGATTGCTGTCAAAGGTCGATCAGAAACAGGGCAAACTCTCATCAGAAATGAGGCAAAAATAAATAAATAAACCCTCGTGTGTGGTTCAGCCTAATAAACAAATCTCTCTCACGCATAGAAAGAGGCGGACGTAAACACTGCACTTCTGTTTGCTGGACTTTCCCATCTCTCAGTGCACTATTTCTCAGCTTAGAGAAATAGGCAGGATTCATTACAGGGCCAACACACAGGTTGTAGTCATTTCAATTTGTTCTTTAAACATTTTCAACCCCTTTGCAGGCTTCTCCAATTCTCCTTTCCTAATTATTCTCTTTCTGAAGTGATGGCACTTCAGATGATGTGTAAAACTTTCAGGTTTACACATCATCTCTGATGCTCACTGTCCAGTTAGTGCCCACCCACGCTGACCTTTCTCCTCAACACCAGACTCTCCCATTCCCCTGACCACTTGGTCATATGTCACTGTCTAATAACAGGTCTCTCAAATCCAAAGTGCCCAAAGCAGAATTCTTTACTTTTCCTCCAAACCTGTTTAGATTTCCCCCAGTTGAGAAAACGATGCTGCACTCTGCCTAACGCAGCACACCAAAGCCTGGGGTCACGGGAGGTCCCTCCAGTTTCCTCCCATTAATGGCCACATTCAACTCATCATTAAGTCTTGATAACTATCTCAAAAATGGATCTTGCAACAATTCTCTTCTTCTCGTCTCCTCCTTTCCCCAGCCGTCGTGTTCCGCCTGGACCATTGTAGTAACTTTGAACCTGTCTCCTTCCTTCTTTGGATTTTCAGCAATCGTGGTCCAGACAGCAGCAGCCATGACCTGTGTTATATACACAGCTGATCAAATGCTCCCAACTTTCCTGGACCATCCAAGCGAATTGGGCCCCCAGGTCACCCCTTACCTCTTTGCCACATCATTGTGTTTTCTACTCCTTACTTCTCTTTGAAGTAATAACTGCTCGTGTATTTCTTGGTTTGCTGCCAGACTTCCTTCCCAGCCCGCCACTAAATATGTACCCAGATAAACTCCACCAGAGCGGGATCCTTACTGCCTTATTTGTCACCACACTTCCAGTGCTTAGAACAGAGTCAGCAACGGACATTTGTTAAACAACTGACTATTAGAAAGCCGAACGATGCCACTGGGACTGTATTTTGTTTAACAAAACTATATGAGATGCTATCAAGTCTTTGGGAAATAAATCATTTCTAGTTCAAGCTATTAATCATGGATATTTTGGCAAGAGTTTGCAATGCAATTTATGTTTGTGCATGTTTGGACACAAGACACAGGCATGGAGAGCCGGGCCCTTCCCGCCGCTGCACTTGCCCTTGGCGCTCTGACCTTTCCCTTCTGAGGTCTTGGAGCATTCAAGTGCTGCTCAGAATTGACCTTTCAACTCTTCTGAAAGCAGACTTCTCCTTGCTGAGTCCTCCTCCTTTACTTGGTCTACTTTACTTTTAATAACTCTCTGATCATTTACCCTCTTGGAATTTCCTCTTTTTAAACAGAAATAAAGGCTCAATACAATTAAAGACCTGATGGGAAGAGTAAAAGCTGTGTATCTCATTTCACTTTATTGAAGGAAAATAGCTGACCGGGCTAGAAGACACAATAGGTGAATTTTCTTCTTTTCTTTTCCAAATGTTCTGATTTTAAAATGATATTTAATTTATTATGATGATATTATTAATAAAAGTAATTAATATGAATAATAAAAAATACTTTGTTTAAATACTAGGGGTTAAGAGTATAGCTGAAAACCTTTGTTATTAATTAATTTCCCTTAGGAAAAAATAGGAAGGAGGCGGCAAAAAGGACAAGGCTGTTTTCAGTCTTTATTTAATTGTCTGTAATATGAATATAAAACTTTAAAGCTTTTCTTTCAAACCTAAAATAGTTCACTCTGAAGACACAATAATGTGGACATGATAAATAAAATGAAATAAAATGAGATACACATGAAAAAGGTCTTAGAGAAGGTAAATGTATTTGTTTAACATGTTTTTATTACCATAACCGTTACGCGTTCACATATCTCTCATCGAATGCCTTGATATTAACAAGCTGCATCCAAAGACACAAACTCCCAGCTCGACAACTAAAATGAAAGGTCTGCTAAGTCCGTCCGCCTGGTCGAGAGACCTTAGTTCAAGCTGATGCCTTTGCTCCTATTGGCTGTGTTAACCCAAAGCAATGTATTTAAATTTTTTAACCTCAGTTTTTACATGCATCAAATGCTGGTCGTAAAATTTGGTTTTCTAATTCTAATGACTATTAAATGAGATCATGTGAATGAACATAAGATAGAAAGTATAAACCAAGGTAAAATACAAAGATAAAATTTTTAAGTTTAATAGGATTTGATGGACTGCAGTTGTCTAAGAGAAGTAGATGGGTTTTCCTTAACACTTCTAAATAATCTTTAGCAGATGTATAGAAACCCCATGAGCACAGGCCCCCACTTAGGCTATTTAAGGTTTTTCTTCTGCTTCATTGAAAAATCTATACAGGGGACAACATTTTGGTTTACAGTTACGGCGACTACAGCAAGATTGTTAGATCTGTCATATATTAGTTTCCCAGTAAATGTGTGTTGATTATTACATTAGTTGAGATCATGGACTTTGTACCCAGTTCATAGTTTGGATTTCAATTAGAAACTCTTAACCATGTGTTCTTATGAAACTGTAGGCAAGGATGTGAGGGCAATCTGGCTGCGACATCTGTCACCCCATTGATCGCCAGGGTTGAAACTATAGGCAAATTACAGAAGCTTTCTAATCTTCCTTTTTCTTACCCCTGAATTTGGGGGCTTAGTACACTCTACTTCGTAGAATTGTGGTGAGGATTACTTAACAAATTCAGTAATCCACAAGTGTTTATTGAGCACCAGCCATAGGCTGATCATCTCAGGCACTCAGCAGGTTGAACAAGTGACACAGAGAAAGGGCCTGTTACTATGAGCTGCCTTCCACCCAGAGAGAAATGAAACACCTGCCCAGGAAGCTTCCCACTAGGGTTGAAGCCAGGAAAGCGGCCTGCAGGATGGAGTTGAGAAGCTGAGCTGAAGCAATGCAGCTGACCCAATCTGCTCAGCCTCCCCCACACACCTTCCATGATTATCTAGTTAAGGTTTCACCATGTTTGTCTCAAAAGACTTTGTAGGAGGTTGTTACACATAGACAGTAAATACTGTTAGAGAAGTTACTTTGATGTTATTTTCTTTGATGATGCTCTTAGATGTTTTGTTAAGGTAAAGGTTATTTTTTCTACTATATTGTTAGAGTGAAGGTTGCTTTCCTGTTGTTAAAACATGTTACATTGTTAGAGTGAAGACTACTTTAATGTTGTAGAGTTAAACATTTCTAGGTTTGTTTCTTTGTATTTCATTGTAAGGAATATTAGAATTATAACCAAAGCGGAACAGATTTGAGAGGCTACTTTCCCTGTTCTGCAGAATTGCTGGCCTCCTGACAAGAAAGCTTGTATGTAATCCCAGTTTGCGTCTGGCTGACAGCGACAGGCAGCCAGACCCCTCTGTCCGGTGACAGTGACAAGTACTTTGATGAAACTAATGGAGGGTGACACGACAGAGCCCTGTAGGGATGGGCGTGCCAACCTAAATAGGATAGTCAGGGAGATCTCCGGGAAGAGCTGATGTTGCAACCACACCCTAATAGGAAGGAGGTAATATGTGCAAAGCTGTATACACTTGGCAAATAGAGCTCAATGCATGTCAGCCATTTAAATATTTTAAAGATAAATTATCTCTGGTAGGATATTAAAGTGGAACTCTTCCTGCCTCACTTTTTAAAAAAATCAGGAAAAAACAATCCACCTTCAAACTCAAGAACACATTATATCCAATCTGACCTAACTTAAAAAGAAGCTCTTGGCCTCATTCCTACCCTTATAAATTGTTTCTATTCCCCCACACTCCACACACTTTCTGTTGCCCTCAGAGATCATTCTCAAAGATCTTGACCTTAAATTCCCAGTCAGGCTTATATCTTTCAAGAACCCTTTCATGACATTACACACCCCTAATGATTTCAGGTTTGACAGGGACTTGGATGTGGCTTTAATTCCCCCTGTGTCATATCTTCCATGCGTTTTGTTCCCAGTATGCCCGTCTAATCCAACACGCAGGAATACAAGTTTTGTGCTTTACATACAGGAAGACCATGGTCGGAAGCAGATGATAACAGGGAGCAAAGGCCAGCCAGAGACAGGTGACTCAGACCTGGGGACCCAAAAACATCATTGGGAAGCCGATGTCACAGAAAATTGTGGCAATTCCCTCAAACTTCATTCTATTATAAGTTGATGGAAAGGCTATTTTGATAGGACCTTGGGACTATGGTTGAAAGCTTAGAGAAGCCATTGCTCTTCCTTTGAAGGAGAATAGATGCAGTTAATTGCCTCTGGTTGTTGCTTGTTTTTTTTGTTTTTCCATTTGGGGTCTGCAAGTTTGAGTCAGAAATAATTGCTCTGAAAAACAGAGCAGAACCTAGGTAATGCTACCTGCTATTTTCCCTCTTCACCACTTCAGTGCTCCTCTAAATGTTGAACAAATATTTAAAGAATGTTGATTTGAACTGTATCAAACTGTCCTGGTCCAGCCCAAGGTATAGTGGTAAACACAGCTACCAGTTCAACTGGGTCAAAAGTCATTCCAGAAAATCACAAAAGTAAGAGCAGTGCCTAATCGTCTGCAAAGAGCAGCTTCTTTTAAAGTTGAAGATTCTTAAATTCCCTGAAAATACTTTAACCCTTACAAAACCATTAAATCTTTTTGCCCACGGGATATGCCATTTCAAAAGATGAATGGTGCACTCTGGGAGGCTGGGGCTGGTGGATTGCCTGAGCTCAGGAGTTCGAAACCAATCTGAGCGAAAGTGAGACCCTGTCTCTACTAAAAATAGAACGCTAGCTGAGGCAAGGGGATCGCCTGAGCCCAAGAGGTTGCTATGAGCTATGATGCTGTAGCACTCTATCTAGGGCAGAGAGTAAGACTCTGCCCCGCCCCCCCCCAAAGGGTGGTATGCAGTGTAACAATTCCAAGACAAAACCAACAATTTTGCTTTGGGAAAAGGAAGGGGGAAAAAGAGCATTTATGAAGCACCTATTCTTGAGCTGAAAAAGACATACTTGCTTATAACTTTCAAAGATTATCTTTTTTTTTTTTAGAGACAGAGTCTCACTTTGTCACCCTCAGTAGAGTACTGTGGCATCACAGCTCACAGTAACCTCCAGCTCTTGGACTTAAGCGATTCTCCTGCCTCAGCCTCCTGAGTAGCAGAGACTACAACCGCTCGCCACAATGCCCAGCTATTTTTTTGTTGCAGTTTGGCCGGGGCTGAGTTTGAACCCACCCCCCTTGGTATATAGAGATGGCGCCTTACTCACTGAGCCACAGGCACTGCACAGATTATCTCATTTAATACACACATTGATCCAGTGAAGTACGTACAATTACCCCCATTTTACGGATGAGGAAATCGGGGCTTAGAAATGTGAGGTAACTCCCCCAGATCACACAGAGGTCAGATAATGTGCCAGGGTTATGCCATCAGCTTGGGCAGAGTTGGGGCACAAATCCAGGTGTGGCTGACTCCAAAGTCCATGTTCTTTCCCTGACACCAGAACATCATGCAATAGTTATTTAGGTGTTGTTTATACTTACATCATCACTTTAGCCTCTTCAATGAAATCCTCTTCAGACATGGAGCCTTCACTGATGGCCTTGATGGCTACCTGGATATGTGCTCGCCATTCACCCAAATGGACCACCCCAAACTGGCCACTTCCAATCTCCTTTCTAAAAGCCAACTCAGATGGATCTATCTCCCATTTTTCTGGAAAAGTAAAACATCCACGTTACAAGTAGGAAAAAGAATGTTAAAAATTTTGGAACTAGAAAAATGTAGGGGTTAGCTAGATCCTTCCTTTACAGAAAGGCTAAAAAAATTAATAAATGAGCAGAAGAATCTGGAACCATTTTTAATACTCTCGTTGTGGCTTAAACATGTAATTTAAGAATACAAGTTTTAAAATACAAACTTTACTTATCAGGAGAGAAATGAAAGTACAACAAATTATGGGTATCAAAACATTCTCTCTCCTCCCAAATATAGCCGTGATGAAATGTATCTCTGTGGTTTTTTAAAAACTAAACCTACCAAAACTAGACCTGGGACCTAAAATGTTTATGATATCCCCAGCCTGTTTTTGTCCTGGTGAGTGAACTTGCCAAGCCCGTGACACTTGGGATACCCTCCTTCCCCAATTTCCGTTCCTTCTACTTTTCTCAAAGTCCCCCACCCTCTGGGACTTTTCTTTCTTGTTACCCCCTCTCCTTGGGGAAAAGTCTGATCAATGCCTGTTCACTGTTAGAATTCTAGCCCACATACATCTAAGAGCATAGCTGAAGTTAATATTTTTACTCTACATTTCTCATTCTATAGAAGCAAATCAGAAAAAAAGAACTTTTAAAAATAGCCCTCTTAAAAACTATCAAATCTTAAAAATTTTAACATCTGCTTTATATATAGCAACACCGCCGTCTGCTGGAACATCAGAATAATGCATCTAAAAGAATCGTAAAAGCTTATTAGCCCCTGTACCAACCATGCAAAGTATTCCCCTCCACCACCACCCCCGCCCCATCATGGGGAGGGTGTTGTAAAAGTAACATGAGAGGATATATCCATAACGTTGAGATTGGCATAGATTTATTCAACAGAATATAACCATAAAGGAAAATATTGATAAGCTACACTTCATAAAATTGTTTGTCAAAAATACCCCATTGAGAGAGTAAAAAGTTAAGCCACAAACTGGGAGAAGATATTTCTTTTTTTTTTTTTTGAGACAGTTTCACTATGTTGCCCTGGATAGAGTGCTGTGGCGTCATAGCTCACAGCAACCTCAACCTCTTGGGCTTAAGCGATTCTCTTGCCTCAGCCTCCCCAGTAGCTGGGACTCCAGGAACCCACCACAACGCCTAGCTATTTTGTTGTTGTTGTTGCAGTTGTCATTAGTGTTTAGCAGGCCCAGGCCAGGCTCGAACCCTCCAGCCTTGGTGTATGTGGCCATCAGCCTACTCACTGAGTTACAGGCACTGAGCCTGGGAGAAGATATTTCTAAAACATAACCAACAAAGAATTTCTATTCTGAATATAAATAAATTAGAAAAGATATATAACCCAAATTTTTAAGGGTAAAAGGTTCGAATGTAGTATTTTTGTTAGGCAGTTAGCTACACATGAGCAGGGCTACAAGGGTTGGGTCAGGCTGACCTGGGCTATTATGGAAATGAAGCTAATTAAGACTTTCCAGGTGGATTGTTTTCAAAACCTTGCAGGTGGGTTGTTTTGAGAACAGAGACTCTGTGGGATTTCCACAAAGCAGCTGATATGCCTCAAAGTTGTGTATAAAACCCAAAAAATGTGCCTTCCATGGAGCATGCAGTCACTAGGACAGGCCTGGCTTGCTGTGTGGGTCATTAATAAACTTTCTTGTTCTTGCTAAAACCTTAGTTCCTCTTCTCAATTATTTTGGCAACTACCTGAAGTCACTGAGTGCTCTACCATTTTCTCAAAGAATATTCAAATAGCCACTAAACCAAATTGATCAAAACAGTCATCAGAAAAATGCAAATTTAGATGATAGGAGATACTACTACACACTCAACAGATTGACTGAAATGTAAAAACAAAAACCAAAAACAAACAAGAACCAGAATACTAAATATTGGTAAGGGCAAAGGTACGGAGCAACTGGAACTCTTCCACTTTGTAAGTAGGAGTGTGTATTCGGCATAAGCTCTTTGGAAAATTGTTAGTATCTACTAAATCTGAGCGTGTGCAGCCCCTGAGGCCCAGCAAGTCTTCACTTAAGTAAATATCCAACATATGTTGGAGCATAAATGCACTCTTAACTTCATCAAAAAACATACAAGAATGTTCATAACAATATAATTCAGAAAAACAAAAAATTGGTAACAACCCCAATGGCCATCTAAAGAAGCATGGGTAAGTAAATTGTGATATAGACGTGCCACGTAGAACTACCCCAACGAAAATACACAACCATGTCCAACACCTTGGATGAAATTCACAGACGTAGTGAGGAGGGGGAGAAGCTAGATGCAAAGAGCGCCCTGCGTCTGGTTCCATTTATGTAAAGTACTTAAAACCAGGCAGAACAAATTGAGATATACACTCACAAATTGTGTACTGTCCTATATGTTTATTTTTAAGAAATTTTAAAGGACCATATTTTAATTGAAGTAAATTGCTAATGGTGGAACTTTTCATTGTATATAGTGTCTATGGGGCAGAGGGATAATCCAGGAACCAATAACAGCCTAACATCATCCTTCCATCCCACTTAACCTAATGAGCTTCTGAATGCCAGTTACTTGTTACACAATGAAATTGTGTTATAGGCTGGGTATTTTCCCCCAATATGTTCTGAGCCCCACTAATGAAAGACACTTCAGGGAATAAAATGTCACCAAATTAGACAACAGGATTTCTTGGCAGTATTTATTCTTACAGAATTTGAAATTCCACATTTTCTAGAGAGTGATTCAAATCAAATTTTATGCAAGTTGTTTGTAAGAAAGTGAAGAAGATACTATTAGTAGCTCTTTTCAGTAGGTTCTCTAGGGGAACAATCAGTTCCCAGCCACTCTTGTCACCAGAGCACAAGAGCCAAAACATCCATATAAAAAGAATTATAATTCATCAAGAGGTTGGAGATTAAGGCTCCTGATAATGTATGGTGAAATCTCAAGTAAAATTGAAACATTTCTTCCCAAAGTTTAAATTGCCCTTATAAGATGCACATATTTAGACATCTCAGAAGGGGACCTTCAACTTTGAGGAGAAATGGTTCTAGATGGAGACCTCAGAAGAGCTGAAAATTTAAAGAATCTACAGAGAACTTAGAGTAAATTCTTTACTGGGTCTGTTACTTCAGTTCACGTGCATACTTTACCATAGCTAAAGCCAGCTGTAGCTGGTAAACAGCTGCCCATTAGCCCAACTGGATATCGGAGACGGGTCATGAGACCTAAGGAGAAAGAAAAATCAGAATTTCAAGTCTAGTTGCTAATACAGAAGAAAAAATTAGATATACTAGAAGATAATACCATTCTATAAATGCTTAGGCAAAACCAAAAATTATTCTTCAGGATAGTCTGTTTATTTTTCCTCCTTTGAAAAATATTTTTCATAAGTAATATGTATTCTTTGTACACAATTTAAAGAATTTTAAAAAGTATAAAAATCTTTTTTTTTAACGAGTGAATAGTTTATTAAGAATTAAACAAAGGTATGATGTGATACAGTACAAGCAAGACACTCAAGATAGGTATAATAGTACTACTCACATAAAAACTTAAATTTCACCTCAAAAAAAATCACAAGACAAAAGAGAAAGCAATTTCACTGCTATAAAATAAGATATTTCATGCAAAGTATTAACTCTGCCCCCCCAAAGCCCAACCTCCCAACAAACAAAAACTATCTGGGAATACTGCTATGCTAACATAT
>CAUYRH010178156.1:0-15602 GCA_963574655.1 Perodicticus potto
CACACACACACACATACACCCTCACATACACGCACATACACCTTCACATACACGCACATACACCCTCACATACACGCACATACACCCTCACATACACGCACATACACCCTCACATACAGACACATACACCTTCACATACACACACATACACCTTCACATACACGCACATACACCCTCACATACACGCACATACACCCTTACTTACACACACATACACCTTCACATACACGCACATACACCATCACATACACGCACATACACCCTCACATACACGCACATACACCTTCACATACACGCACATACACCTTCACATACACTCACACACACACATACACCCTCACATACACGCACATACACCCTCACATACACGCACATACACCTTCACATACACGTACATACACCTTCACATACACGCACATACACCCTCCCATACACGCATATACACCCTCACATACACGCACATACACCCTCACATACACGCACATACACCCTCACATACACGCCCATACACCTTCACATACACTCACGCACACACATACACCACCCACACACTCCCTCACATGCACTCACACCCCCGCTCTCTCTCACATTCCCCTGCTCATCCTCCCGGAGACGCCCTCTGGCTCCCCTTGAGCTCCTGACTCAGGCCCTTGAAGGAGCAGGCAGCCCATGATTGGCCTGGCGGGGGCTGCTCCACGTCTGCCACCTCCTCCCCCATGAGTCACAGCCTCTTGTTTATTCAACCACTTCAAGAGGCTGGGTGTCTTCCAGGTGCTTTCTTGGGCAGCAGGGGCCACACCAGGGAAAGGGGCCGAAAGGAAAAAGGATTCTTTTGACCAGCAAGCTAGACAGGAGGGGTGCAGGGCCCCTACGGGTTCCGGGCCACACGTGGCCTCCAGGGGCCAGAGAGGAGACTCCCATGGGAGCCTGGTGCTGGGGTTGAATCTCTCACGCTGGGTCCTGTCTCCAAAGCAAACCAGAGCCTGCCTCAGACCGTTCTCAAGACTCACTTGGCTGGACGGGCTGAGCAACAAAACCACTTTTAGAAATGTTTAGATTTTAGCCAATGTGGCCCTCAAAAGTCCCAGGCAATGAGATTTTAGTAATGAAGATGCTGCTGCCCAGAGATATTTGGGAGGGTCTTTCTCCGAGGACTGTCGGTAGGAACAGGACAAATGGCTGAGTCGGGAGAATCCCTCTGTCCAGGCTCCTCCAGTGTTTCTTAATGCATTTGTTAAGGGCAAAGTAGAACACATTAGCAGCCAGAAACACACAAACTTAGGAGGCTTATTTCAACTGTTTCTCAAAGGAGTTTAAATCCAGATGCAGCTAGCTGTAAACAGACCGACCATCCTACTCTCTGAGATTCTGTAATGTCGCTGGCCAGCTCCCTCGGTTCGGCCTCGCCAGCCTCGGAGCAGGCAGGTGAAGGCTTCCTGACCGGGAGGCTGCCCTGGGGAAGGAGCCCACCAGCTGCGCAGCCACACTTCTCTCCTGAGACCAGATCACACCCGAGTCCGTCAGCACCCTGCCCTAGCTGAGGTGGGGTGCGGGTGGCAATACAGGTCACCAGGTACCATAGAGATGCACCCGAAGGTGAGGAAGGGCCTCCGTCACCCGTGGGGACAGCAGGGAAAACGCACTATTTGAGGGAGTAGCAGAAACCGCCACAGGAGAGGAGCTGTGGGTGACCTCTGAGTGCCTGTCATCAGCACATGGGTGAGGCCATGATTTCCAGAGCAGTGTTCTAGGGTTAGGGTTAGACAACATTTCAGTTCAGTTCACTAGGAAGTGGAAAACGGGAAAGAAAAAGAGATGGCGAGGGAAAAGAGTTTGAAAACAAAACTGGGTGTCCAAGAGAAGAAAAGGATAAAAATGAAGGCCTGTGTGTGTGGAGGAAGAGTGTGTGCAGTAAGAGTGTGTGCGTGTGGAGAAAGAGTGTGTGTGCAGTAACAGTGTGCCGTGTGTACAGTAAGAGTGTGTGCGTGTGGGGAGGAAGAGTGTGTGTGCGTGTGGAGAAAGAGTGCATGTGTGTGCAGGAGTGTGTGTGTGTAGGAAGAGTGTGCGGTAAGAGTGTGTGCATGTGTGTGGAGGAAGAGTGTGTGTGTGTGCAGTAAGAGTGTGTGCGTGTGTGTAGGAAGAGTGTGTGTGTGTGCAGTAAGAGTGTGTGCGTGTGTGTAGGAAGAGTGTGTGTGTGTGCAGTAAGAGTGTGTGCGTGTGTGTAGGAAGAGTGTGTGCAGGAAGAGTGTGTGCAGGAAGAGTGTGTGTGCGTGTGTGTGTGTGGGAAGAGTGTATGTGTGTGTGTGTGTGCGTGTGTGTGTGTGGGAAGAGTGTATGTGTGTGTGTGTGTGCACATGGGTAGAGGAAGAGTGTGTGTGGGGGGGGTGTGGAGGAAGAGTGTGTGTGTGAAGAGTGCACGTGTGTGTATTAAGAGTGAGTGCATGTGTGTACGTGGGGGAAGAATGTGTGCATATGTGTGGAGGAAAAGTGTGTGCATATGTGTTCATGTGGGTGTGCAGGAAGAGTGTGTATTAAGAGTGAGTGCATGCATGTATATGGGGGAAGATGTGTGTGTGTGTGTGGAGGAAGAGGGTGTGTGTGTGCAGAAAGTGTATGTACATGTGTTTTCAGAAAGTGTGCACGTGTGTGCAGAAAGGTGCATATGTATGTGAAGAGTGCATGTGTGTGTAGGAAGAGTGTGGAGGTGCGTGCGTAGAAAGAGTGTGTGTGAAGAGTGTGCGTGTGTATTAACAGTGAGTGCATATGTGTATGTGGGGGAAGAATGTGTGTGCGTGTGTCTTTGTGAGTGTGTAGCAAGAGTGTGGGTGGTAGGGAAAGAATACTAAGTGTGGCCCATGGGGAAGGCGGCCTGCCCATCTCTAAGGCAGGGCCCTGCCGGGACCCTATGACCCTGGACACACAGGTCTGCTGAGCAGACTCAGGCCTGCGTTGGGAGTGGAGGACACAGGAACCCAGGGGCCTGAGCCAGCCTCTGTGACTACAGAGGATCTGGGGCCCAGATTGAGGCCCCAGCTGCCACCAGGGCAGCCTGGAGTCAGGCCTCTGCTTCCTTCCCCCGAAGGACGTCTCTGGACTGGGCCCATCATTGCTCCAAACCTCGGGGCCTCACAGACTCCGCAGCTCTGGTGTAGAGCCTGGTCTGGAACCCGGACACACACACGCCCTGAAAGCGAAGCTGAGGCTGGGGGCTCTCAGGTGGGCCTGGGGAGGGGCTGGATGGGAATCTCAGGAGCAGCCCTGACACTGACACTGGCTGCAGAGGGGCTTATGTCTCAGAGAGGGCGCCTGCAGCAGGGGCACTTGGGCACACTACCAGCAGGAGTGCAGTGGGAAAGAAAGACCAAGGGGCTGGAAGGAGGCGGGAGGGAGATGCCAGGTTCTTGCGGGGTAGTCCACACCCCCGTGTGCGCATGTGCATACACGTCTGCCTTCATTGATTTCTTTCAAATCTGAGCATGGTTGGAGTTTGAATGGTACTAGGATGGCCCAAAGTTTATATTCAACCTCAAAAGAAACAGAACATTCTTTGTGGTAGGAAAATCGAGCCAATTAAATGAAAACACCAGTCTGTCTTTTTCTTGCAATGCTGAAGACCTCCCTTTCTAGACGAGGACATTTGCATTCAGCTTTCAGAGGGTTGTAGATTTCTTTTCAGGGATTAACATTAAGGAAACTTAGTGTGTTAATATCCAAGTGTGCACTGGTTCTTCACCCCACTAAGATGCTGGAAGACAGAGTAAGCATTTCGCGCTCCTCCCAAACTTTGTCTAGACCAAACTAGACACAAAACACGACAACAAAACAATTCATTTAACCATCGCTTTTGAACAAGGGACAGTTTGTTATTTGTGTTTTTAATTACAGAAAGGTTGTAAGTGCCAAGGTTCTAAACATATTTCACGTTAGCTCAGATTTGTTTCTCCGGAGAAGCCTTTGCTCTCCTGGCAGAGAAGAGGCACAGGGAGCACCCAGGGGAGTGGGTGGAAGGCAGAAGGGGGACAGGAAAGTTCTTGGTTTTCTGTTCTCCAATTGGCCTCTGAAGGTGCGGTGAGGGCTGGACTCAGACCTTGGGTGAGCCTGAGAACAGTCGTGTGGATGGGGATGGGAGCCCCTGGCTGTGGTTTCAAATAGGCCTTGTGAAATGCCCGTAGGTGGCCAGGTGGCCTTACAAAGGATCTTGAGGAAAGGTCCCTTACTTCAACATCAGGTGTACTCTGGGTTGTAGTTTTCTACCATTAACCCTGAACTCTCAGTAAAATGCTATTAAAAAGTGTGGACTGGCCTCAGCCAAGCCGTGTGGGGTTCACGAAAGAGGAGATGGTAGATTGGTTTCCCCTGCTGAGGTCAGGTTGACAGTGGCACCACTGCCACCCAGGGAGCACAGCTTCACGTGGAGCACAGTTTCACACCAGGACAGCAGATGGTGCTCCTGCCACCGGTGGGGACTCCCTGTCAGGGCCATTCTGCCTACTGCAGGCTGACTCAGAGCAGCTCAGAGTAGCTCCTTAGGCAAAAGTTATTCTTTTGCTTTAAAAATGTTGAAAACAATGAGTTTCTTTTCCAAACATCTTTCTTATGACTCTAAGCTGAATTTAAGCACCAGAGAGTGAATTCAATTAGACACACGCACCATCAGAACAGCCAAATCTTGTTTCAGATGTCTGGAACCTGCCGGGGGATGAGGACTCTGGGGGAGTATGGATGGAAAATCACCAGGAGTCATCGGGCGTTGGAGGCTGTTTGTCTAAAACCAGAAAGGCCTGGGTTCCCAAAGATGGTTTTGGAAGTTGGAGTACAAACCAGACAGGGCTATGAGAAGCCACATTTCAGGGACTGGACCACACTGAAATCTTCCTGCAAAATGAAGAGGAGACACATAGCTTTTTAGGTCTGGATTAGACACATCGGGAGCTGAGGGACCTGATGTCCCCACGCTTGACAGCCGATTCTTCTTACTCTGATGTCTGGGCATGTCCTCCACACTTAAGAGCAAGTCTGTGGTGATGACCCCAAATGGCCTAGCTCAGAACTTCCCTTAGGAACTTGGAGACCATAATTAGTTCCAGCCTTCGAGCACCTTCCTGCCCTGGGGCCCTCTCCAAGGCAGCAGGACCCACTCAGTACATGGAGAGCCTCTCTGTGGGGCCATTCCTCCCATGGCCACCCCACTATGTCAAGGCCTCTGCAAACATGTCCCACTGTACGAGGGGTAGCAGCTCCCAGAGTGTGTTTCCTCTCCACTGTTCCAGAAAGGGAAGCCCTCTCACGTGGGCACTTGGCTTGTTGCCTGCACTAGTGGAAGCAAGACCATGAGATGCGGACACGGCAGCACTGGCTGCACCTCTTCCATGCTGGCTCGTGGGGCAGGCCACTGGGCGGCAGGTCCTGAGACAGTGGCACTGCCGCTCAGTGGCTGTGACAGTGGCTGCCTCTGTCACTTTTGAGAGTCCACATTGATGACCATTCGGGACTTCTCTCTTCTCTTCCAATCAAAGGACATGCAGCCAGTGGCTTGCTGATAAGATGGGCACACAGGTAGCTCCCAGAGTCAAAAAAAGGGCTCTGCGTTAGTCTCCCATGGCTGCTGTAACCGCGTGCTGTATGCTCAGTGGCTTAAAAATAACACTTGTATTCTGTCACAGTTCTGAAGGTCAGTCTCAGCAGGCTGAAGTGGAGGGGTCAGCAGGGCCAGTTTCCTCTGGAGGCTTCAGGGACAACCAACTTCTTTGTCTTTTCCAGCATCTACAGGCCAGCCAGTTGCATCCTTCGATCCACAGCCCCTTCCTCCATCCTTGAAGGCCATCCCCTGACCCCCGACGTCCCACGTTGGGGCCTTCCCCCTTCTCCTGTGATTACCCTGGACCTGCCCCATGATCCAGGATCATCTTTATGTTTTTTTTTTTTTGTAGAGACAGTCTCTCTTTATCGCCTTCAGTAGAGTGTCATGGTGTCACACAGCTCACAGCAACCTCCAACTCCTGGGCTTAAGCAATTCTCTTGCCTCAGTCTCCCGAGTAGCTGGGACTACAGGCACCCGCCACAATGCCCGGCTATTTTTCTGTTTTGCAGTTCGGCTGAGGCCAGGTTTGAACCCGCCACCTTTGGTATATGGGGCCGTGGCCCTACTCTATGAACCACAGGTGCCGCCCCACATATCTGTTTTAAGATCCTGTCTTAGTCTGTTATGCAGCTTCAACCAAACACCACAGACTGGGAAGTTTATTAAAAATAGAAACTTATTTCTCAAGTTCTGGACTCTTGGAAAATCCAAGATGGAGGCACTGGCAGATTCGGTCCCTGGCTCACTCTTTGCCTTGAGGATGGAGCCTTGTTGCTGCATCTCCTTGGGCAGACGGAGGGAGGGGGAAGGGACAAACTCTGTGTCCTCACAAGGCAGAGAGATGGAAAGGCGGGGTAGTTCTCTGAAGCCTTAATCACCTCCTGACAACCCCATCGGTTCACCCTTTCTGATCCTATGTCAGACAAAAACACTTTGTTTTATGTAACCTAAAATAGATAATAAATCATCAAGTGAGTTCATACTGATGTTTTTCTCTTTGAAATCTGTAGGATATTTTCAAATAATCCACCAATGTCTTTCCTGCCTGAAATAAATAAGAGCTGGGAAGTATGAGGGTGGCAGAAAAATTTTATTGGAAAGGGTTAATACTATCACATTGGTGATTAAGTTTCAACATATGAATGTGGGGGGCACATTTAGACCACAGCAGATCCTTAACTTAATCTTGCCTGCAAAGCCCCTTGTGCCAGGGGAGGTCACAGACTCAGAAGCAGACATCTTGGTGGCCACTATTCAGCTCGCCACAGGCTCCAGGAACGGAAATGTCAGGGACTAGAAAGGTACACAAATCTCAGAGTGGCTGCTGCTGTGGCTTCACTGTGTTTGTCCCATGTTTCTTGTTTCTCTGTGTGTGTTCACAGAGAACACACGCTTTTGTTCACACATCTCTTATGACCACTTGAGACTCCTGGTGGCATCTGTCCCAGTCCTGGCTGCTGCCAGGAGAATGATATGCAGGGGCTTGGACCTACTTCACAGAACCTTCTTTATGCTCTGCCCACAATTCTTGGCCTGGCCCAGGCTTCCCTGCTGCTGTCTACATGATTTAATCACCTCTGAAAACCCCATCTGTCATCAGGCATGAGAGGCCTTTGAGCTCACTTGGCCTCCCCATCTGCACAGCAGAGATGCTGGGAGAGCTGACGGCGGAGGTGAAGGGGGATTTGGTCCAATGTGGGATGAGGGTTTCAACTCCGGAGCATATTTGCCAGTGTCTCCTCACAGTTCTGTGGGATTCTTTTCCCTCATTTATTTGAAAATATATTTTCTAATAATGCACACTTAATATTCTCATATCTTCCTGGTTAATTTTTTCACTTAGTTGTAACACAGCAGACTTCTGTTCTGGAGATTAAGGTATCAGCATACTTAAGGAGTCATTATTTTGCCTACCAGAGCCATGATTAACTTTTTGCCACTGATTCTGAGAATGTAGGTAAAATATTTTCTGAGACAAAAACCTTATTGATTTCTTTTTTAAATTGGTTATATGTAAACACATGCTTTTTGTTTATTCTTCACTTGAAATATACATATTCCTTTTTTCTAATTTTTCCCTCATTTCATGTTGTGTTTCTCTTATAAAGTAAGTCTAGCTGAATTTTGTTTTATACTCCAATATGAGAATCAGTTTCTTGAGTTTCTTGATATTTATTTTGAGTGCTCATAAATTTTGATTATACTACCTTATTTTGTGATTTCTATTGGCCATGTTTCTCTTTCCATATTTTTTATTTCCTTCTTAATAGATCGATTGCCTTACCTATATTCCTTTTCCCCTCTGATGGTCTCAGAGTCACATGTGAGGTCCATCTCCCATGTAATGAGGGTCTCAGAGTCACACACGAGGCCCATCCCCTGTGTAATGTGGGTCTCAGTCACACATGAGGCCCACCTCCCATATAATGTGCACTGTACTTAGTGCCTCTCTGCAGAGCTTCCCCTTCTTGAGTAGCAGATTCCCAGCCCTGCTGAACTAGGCATGACTGACTCTTTGGCCAATGAAATGTATGTGCAAGTGAAGGTGTTACTTCTGAACGGGAGCATCAAGAGCCATCGGGTGGCTCATCTTGTCTCTCCTTCCTCTGCCCAGTTCCACACAAGCTTCTCTGTGACCTGGACCCTGGCGTGAAGCTGGCACCAAAGACACCTCTGTTGACCCTAAAGGACAGGCATCAGAAGCATGAAAGAAACATTTGCTGGTGTAAAGCAGCAAGATTTGAAGGTCATTTGTTAGTGCAGCAAACCTTAGCTTATCCTGACTGGTACTGTAGTTTCCTTGAACATGTGGAATGATTTTAAATGGCTTCCTTTCACTCCCATTTTAGATTGGTAGTTTAACTAAGTGGAGAGGTTTTTTTTTGCAGTTTTTGGCCAAGACTGGATTTGAACCCACCACCTCCAGCACATGGGGCTGGTGCCCTACTCCTTTGAGCCATAGGCGCCACCCAGTGGAGAGTTCTTGATTTATGATTTTCCTATTTTCTTTCAGCACTGAATCTCAGACATCTTTTGAATAGCTACTACTGATACCAACAGTTACCATCACATACTGGATCCTTTCTGAGAACCAGGCACTTTGCTGAGAGCTCCACATACACTTTCTCATCAAATCCTCACAACAGTCCTATTTCATAATTGAGGAAACTATGGCTTGGTTTCTTTAAGGGCATTTTTAATTAAGAGCACAGACTAGAAAACCACAGAGCAAGAGGTCAAAATCTGAGGCCTGAGGCCAAGGTCCTGCACCACACTGACATTTCCACAGCTCACTTCCAAGCTCCTTACATTGCACTCCACTGAAGGGAAATGTGGGCAGGGCAAAGCAGGTCTAGAGCACAACTCTATTTCCATTATGGCTCATCAAATATCCTTGCCTCTGACCCCCACTGGCATGGCTTTGGTCCTGAGCTTGCTCTGAGCAGTGGGATGCCAGCAGTCTTGTGAGGTGCCCTACATGTGTCAGTGAGGTCCAGCTTGTCCACAGGCTGTGGGTGATCCCCTGTGGTATTGGGGGAAGTGACCGAATGGCTGTTCAGCAAAACTGAGCCCAGCTCTCAGCCCAGAGTCAAGCCCATCTGAAGCTCAGATGAAGCTCTGATTTGCCAGACTGTGGCCCTCAGGTCCACAGGTGAGTGTGTGGATAAAGCTTTATGCTTCCTTTGTAAACACTATTTTAGTTTTTCTAAGTAATGCAGTGATGACCATTCTTGTTCCCAAAATATTTTGCAACATCTCCAATTACTTCTTTAGGAAAAAATGAATAAAAGAAAAGATTATTGGGTCCGATGAATGAGATTCTTGAGGTATCTAAATATGCTGCTTTAATCTGCATATTTAATACTCTTGAACCAGTGCAGGGAAGGAGAAATAACCTGAGGGAAATGGGGGGAAATGAAAAACAGAAGAGCAATAGGTGGACAGGATCAGGAGGTCTGATGCAGCTGATGCCTAGCTTTAACAAGGTAAATCTTAACAACTGGGGTGGATAAAGATTAACTTTCAGGAGGAAAAGCTGTGTGCTTGCCTATAATAAAGTATGCGTGGGCTATGTGACTTCTGGCAGATGACAAAAGAATGTTTGTTGTTAAAGGAGGAGAAGCTGCTGGGGGTTGTTCCTTGAACGTCTTCCCAAGCTATGGGGGCCCTGCCACCTCCCAGTCCATTCTCCACATATCCTCTTTTTTTCTTTTTTTTTAGTTTCAATTTATAAATAGATGATTTTAGTTGGAGGAGTTGCTTGACTCCAACTCTGCAGAAGACAAAAATGTCTTTAGCCAATTGGGCAGAACTACTAATGTCAAAATGAGACCCATGCATAACAAATATGACAAGAAACAGTAGCCATAATTGCTAGTCTCAGGGGTGACTAGCCCGCCACAATGTTTGTACAAAATCTGTTCAGCTTCTTCCAGTGTCCCCACGTCAGGGGCTTCACCTTCTGTGACATTTTGGCTCAGCGGTCAGCCTCCTCATTGGTGGCACAAGAAGTTCTCCTGGCCTCATGTCGGGGAGCCAACAAGGGCTGTCAGCTGTTCTAAGAAAAACACAAACATATCCTCTCCTCCTGAGAGACAAACTTTAGCAACAGATAAGAGACACCATTAAATCAATTGTTTTGTTAATGGCTGTAAGAGCTTGTAAAAGATGCCATTTGTCTAACTTTTTTCTCCAAGCTTGTAAAACTAATTAATAGCTTAATAAGCTATTGTTGATAAACTTCAGGAGGATAATTTAATTGATTTGTCATAGAAGCCTGAGTCTCCTCACCTAGTAACACATCTCCAGTAAAAGGAATATAATTTTGTTTGTTTCTTTCTGCCTGCTTGGCATAATTGGCCAATTCTGATTTCCATTACAAATATCTACCTTCAGAAAGGCAAGCCTTAGCATCTGACTTCCAGTCATTAGGAGGGAGAGCCTCATTACTTAAAGTACCTCTTTGCTGTAACTCCTTAAGGATTTTAAAAAAAAGAGACTGATGTTGTCTAATATGTCTGCCTTGTTGGTCTATAATTTCTAGTCATGTGCTTGTGCAAAGGTCTTTTATAATGGAGATGTAAATGAAGATTTTAACTTTAATCCCTTGCTTTCATGCTGCAAAAGGCAGTGGCATTATTAGTGCCTTCCTTGGGAAACCTCCTGAACAAAGTGTAAAAACCATTCTAATTGAATCTTAACCTTACAATTTCTAGTTTTCTAACTGAATCGTAACCTTACAATTTCTAGTTTCAAACTTAGTGAAATATCACAGGCACATGACATATACAAACACATAGACAGGCATATACGTAGAGATACAGACTTTATATTTGCTGGCTTTTAAACATATCTTAGCAATGTTTGCCCCTTTGATCCTGATTGCCCCATAATTTATTACTCCCGACTATGATTACCCCCGAGAAACACCAACTGTGTAGTTTCACTTTTTTCTTCTCATAGGGGATTTCCTCACCTGCTTAGTTTCACTTTCCTGTACTCTGGTCCCGGTTTAAATCTGAGAAGGAATGGTGAGGAATAAGGATTCCCTCACCTGCTTGTACTCACTTTCCCGTACTCAAGTCCCTGGTCAGGTGCCACCTTTCTTGAACCAATGTGGAGAAGGAGAAATAACCTGAGTGGGAACGTTAGGAAATGAAAAAGAAAGACTAGAGACAGGATGGGATTGGGAGGTCTGATGCAGCTGATGACTGCAGCCAGCATCAAACTGTGAAAACAGCTTTATTTATAAAGTATCTTTAACAAGGTAAATCTTAACACCTGGGGTAAAGATTAACTTCAAGGATGAAAAGCTATGTTCTTGCCAATAATAAGGAAAGTATGCATGGGCTATGTGACTTCTGGCAAGTGAAAAGAATATTGTTAAAAGAGGAGAAGCAGCTGGGAGGTTATTCCCTGAACATTTTCCCAGGCTGTGGGGGATCCTGCCTCCTTACAGCCAGTTCCCCACATAATACTTAGAATGGTAAGCTGTCTCAGTATTCTTTCTTTTTTCAAATTTTATTAAATTATAGCTGTGTACATTAATGCAATTATGGGGTGCAATGAGCTGGTTTTATATACAATTTGAAACACTTCCATCAAACTGGTTAACATAGCCTTCACTACATTTTCTTAGTTATTGTGTTAAGACATTTATATACTACACTTACTAGATTTAACGTGTACCCTTGTAAAATGCACCATAGGTGTGGTCCCACCAATTACCATCCCTCCACCCATTCTACCCCCTCCCCTCCCCTCCCTCTCCTCTTTCCCCTTCTTCTTGGGCTATAGTTGGGTTATAGCTTTCATATGAAAGTGTGTTCTTGATATACTTTGCTAAGAAGAATATGTTCCAGCTCCATCCATGTAAACATGAAAGAGGTAAAGTCTCCATCTTTTTTTAAGGCTTCATAATGTAAGAGAGTACAAACTTAAACAGATATATTTTCCCTTCACTCCCAACCGTTACCTCTCTCCCAGCCAAACAAAGCACACTAACAGCCTTTGAAGGACACATACAACTGTATCTGATTTTTTTTTTTTTTTTTTTGAGATAGAGTCTCACTATGTAACCCTTGGTAGAGTGCCATGGCATCACAGCTCACAGCAACCTCAAATTCTTGGGCTTAAGTGATTCTTTGCCTCAGCTTCCCAAGTAGCTAGGACTATAGGCGCCCGCCACAATGCGCAGTTATTTTTTATTGCAGTTGTCACTATTGTTTAGCTGGCCAGCGTGGGTTTTGAATCTGCCAGCCTTGGTGTATGTGGTTGGCCTATAGTCCTAGCACTCGGGGAAGCCAAGGCAGATGGATTGCCTGAGCTCATAGGTTTGAGACCAGCCTCAGCAAGAATGAGATCCCTGTCTCTACAAAATAGCCAGGCATTGTGGTGGGAGCCTGTAGTCTCAGCTACTTGCAAGGCAGAGACAAGAGAATAGATTGAGCCCAAGAGTTTGAGGTTGCTGTGTGTGGTGGCCACAGTTCCTTATTGAGGGTGACAAAGTGAGACTGTTTGAAAAAAAGAAAAAATTTTTGCACTTAATTGGTGTACCCTATAGAAAGTATACTTAATGCCCTTGAAACTAAATTTAGAAATGCTAGCAATGCTTAGCAACCAAGAGGCAGAAAGTATAAGAGCAACCTGAAACACTTGATTTTTTTTTCCAAAGTTGCTTTTCCTTTTTTTTTGAGACAGAGTCTCACTATGTCACCCTCAGTAAAGTACAATGACATCACAGCTCACAGCAACCTCAAACTCTTGGGCTTAAGTGATTCTCTTGCCTCAGCCTCCCAAGTAGCTGGGACTACAGGCACCCACCACAGTGCCCTGCTATTTTTTGTTGCAGTTGTCATTGTTGTTTTTTTAGCTGGCATGGGCTGGATTCGAACTCAACAGCCTCGGTGTATGTACCTGACTGTAACCACTGTGCTGTGGGTGCCAAGACAAGTTGCCTTTCCTTATCTAGGCCTTTCCTTTGCTGTAATAATAATGAGAGATGACAAGACTAAAATTCCTATATTAAAGTATCTGAGTCAAGAGTTAGAACTTGCTTCTTTTTTTTTTTTTTTTGAGACACAGCCTCAAGCTGTCACCCTGGGTAGAGTGCAGTGGCTTGCAACCTCCAACTCCTGGGCTCAAGCGATTCTCCTGCCTCCACCTCCCAAGTAGCTGGGATTACAGGCGCCCGCCACAATGCCCGGCTATTTTTTGGTTGCAGCCATCATTGTTGTTTGGCGGGCCTGGGCTGTATTCGAACCCGCCAGCTCAGGTGTACATGGCTAGTGCCTTAGCCACTTGAGCCACAGGCACCAAGCCAGAACTTGCTTCTTTTCAGTAAAGGAAAAGGTTGCTGCTTAGCAAAAGTTTGATTTAATCCATCTATATGTTAAAACCTCTTTGCGCATAATGCGTCCCTTTATGTGACCTCCTTCTCTGGGCCTATATAGCTATCCTGAATAATTCTTCTGCAACTATAGTGATAAAATGCTAAAAATAGAAAATAAAAAAAGACTTATGACTTAATAAATACTTATGTGGAAGCATTTAGAACAAATTCAACATAAAACAAAAATCCTATAATCTATTTTCTACATTATTATTTCCCATGCAAAACTGTCATAATAAATTTTCCCCCCACTTTATGTTAATCATAGTTAGCAGTAAATACAATATCGGCAATGTTGACTCTCATGTATTGTGGTTTCTTTTAAAAATGATAAAGTAGATGGGCTGGGTGGCTCACGCCTGTAATCCCAGCACTTAGGAGGCTGAGGCGGGTGGATTGCCTGAGCTCACAGATACGAGCCAGCCTGAGCCAGAGCAAGACCTTGTCTCTAAAGATAGCCGGATGTTGTGGTGGGCGCCTGTAGTCCCAGCTACTTGGGAGGCTGAGGCAAGAGAATCGCTTAAGCCCAAGAGTTTGAGGATGCCACGGCACTCTACCGAGGGTGACAAAGTGAGACTCTGCCTCAAACAACAACAACAACAAAAAATAAAAACCCAAAAGCCACACAAAACTGGCCACGTTTCATAATGCTACTCCTCAAATTTTTCTTTTGATTTCATTTGTCAACACAGAGAGAGTCTTTACTAAGCACAAACTCTGGGCATAATGCCTACAGCAAGGGTCCTCAAACTTTTTAAACAGGGGCCAATTCAGTGTCCCTCAGACCACTGGCGGGCTGGACTATAGTTTAAAAAAGGAAAACTATGAACAATTCCTATGCACACACCACATATCTTATTTTGAAGTAAAAAACAAAACGGGAACAAATACGATATTTAAAATGAAAAACAAATAAAGTTAAAACAACAGACTTACTAGTATTTCAATGGGAACTATGGGCCTGCTTTTGGCTAATGAGATGGTCAATGTCCGGTTCCATATTTGTCATTGCTAGTCGTAACAAGTGATGCAAGTGTGCATTAGTTAGTCTAGATTTAATTGGAGATTTCAGATGTTTCATTCTGGAAAAAGTCTGTTCACAGATATAAGTGCTACCAAAGATGAGTGCCATTTTGAGTGCATGGTTCCTGAGATTAGGATATGTCTCAGAGGGGAGAGATGCATAGAAATTAGGAATGCTGCTTGACTTGAATGCGTCTTTCAGAGAGTCACAATTCTGCAGTTCAGCCAGTTCCATTTGGTAAATTGTATCCACATTTTCTTTCTTTCTTTTTGTTTTTTCAAGATAATTTATTCTTAAAACAGGTCACAACACTAAGCTTTTGGCCCATTCTGCCACTGTACAAGCTACAAATGCTTGCTGAGCAGCAGAGGGGTGCTCTTTTATAGCATGTCTGAAAAGTGAGTAAAAATCCATATAAAACAAATATTCAAATAGTTTCCATAGGAACACAGAGAAGTGTGACCCCATCTTCTAATCTTACATATTGCTGCATCTGTGCCAACCCTACTCTTACAGAGACATTTCAAAACTAGTAATAATTAAGTTAAATGGTTCCCCCAAATCCCTTAATTCAAGCTAAACTTGCAGTTAACAGCTACAGAATGATATCTACACATTAATACTAGCTGAAGCACAAGTTGCTGGGTGATGTTTCATTCCATTTTCCCAAGCACAAGACACAGGCAGAGTGCCAACATCCTGCTCTTCTACTTCGGGTAGGTAGTTGGGGTGCTGGATTTGCTGCACAAGTTGCCACATCAGTCCTGACATCACATAGTAGATTGTCGGCCTCTGGAATCCATTGAAAGTAGAAGCAGCAGCTACAGTGTAAGCACCCATATTTTCAAAGATGCCCACATGCATTTCTGGCATGTCACAGTGCTCAACTATCCGGTCAAGGCCATCGCATGTTAGTCCCCATATGCTGGATGAATAATACTTCTCATCTGGTCTCTTTTGCAGAAGAGGCTTTACATGAGCATGATCATAAAGGATGCAATTAAATGATCCATATACTCCATCACTGATGTAACACATAAAAGTTTGTTCACTGGACTCATCTTCATCATCAGAGCCTATCTGTTCCTTTAATACAATTTTTTTTT
>CAUYRH010178157.1:0-15262 GCA_963574655.1 Perodicticus potto
TGAGGAGCATTCTGGTAGGGTGCATAAATGTTAATTATAAAAATCTCTTCAGGCTGAGTGTTTCCCTTGACAAATATATAGTGACCCTCCTAATCTTTCTTTATCTTTGTTGGTTTAAAACCTATTGTATCTGCAAGTAGAATTGCAACCCCTGCTTTATTCTGACTTCTGTTTGCCTATATTATAGATGACTATCCCTTAACTCTGAGCCCTTTTTTAACTTTTAAGGTAAAATGAGATTCTTGTATGAAACAGATATCTGATCTATGTATCCAGTCAGCCAATATGTGCCTCTTTAGAGGACAATTTAAGCCATTCATACTAATTGACAGGATTGATGAACATAGCAAGGTTTTAAGTCTCATGTTTTTCAAAGGTCCAGTGGACATTTTTAATCCTTTCACCATTGTGGGAGTTCGGTTTTGTTCAATAATTTCTGGGTGAGTTTATTTGATGGTAGACTATTGTGCTGGTCATTATGGAAAATGGGTCTAAGAATATCCTGGACAGCTGGTTTAGTTATGACAAATTTCCTCAACATGTGTGTGTCAGTGAAATATGTGATTTCTCCATCGCAAGTGAAACTCCATTTAGCTGAATACAGAATCCTGGGCTGAAAATTGTTTTGTTTTAGGAGATTGACGGTCAATGACCATCCTCTTTTGGCTTGAAAGGTTTCTGCTGAGAGATCTGCAGTCTCCAATATCCTGATAGTGGAAATCCACACACATTTCCAATCAGCATACACAAAGGGCTGGAGCCTGGTCCCCCACAGTGGACCATCAACTCAGTAAAGATCTCTAGCCACAGTCAGGACAAAGGCATCAGCACTTCAACCCTTGTAAATCTGAATTGGGCCTCAGTTTACCCACCCTTGAAAGTCCAAACCCGGCATCAGCAACCAGTCATTTAAAGTCCAAACAGGTCACCAGTGACCCCACCCTTGAATGTCTGAACCAGGCATCAGAGACTCCACCCTTTTAAGTCCAAATTAGGTATCAGTGCCCAGCTATTGAGAGTCCAAACTGGGCACCCACAGCACCCATAGCTCCACCCTTGGAAATCCAAACCCAGCACCAGTGGCTGCACCATGGATGTCCAAATCAGTTGTCAATGGCTCCACTCTTTAATGCCCAAACTGGGAGTCTGTGGCTCCACCCTTGGCAGTCCCCAAGCCCCCCCCCCCGCTTGAAGTCCCAACTGGTTGTCAGTGGCTCCATCCCTGAAAATCCCAATGGGAGGAGAGCTCACCTGCCCCCCAGAAGCCCTAAACTGGCATCAGAGGCTCCATCCTCAAAAGTCCGAAGTGGGGGAGAAGGTCTGCACTGCAGCTCTCAGGGCAATGTCACTTGTGTTTCTCTCTCCCCAAATTCCATCTCTTCCCACGACCACCTGCCTCCACTCGAGTCACTGTTTTCTGCACTTCTATCCAGTACAATGCCCAGACCTCCTAGGGAATGGCCAAACACTCTGGGTTCTGCAGTAGGTAGACCTTCAGACCACTGGGAAAGGGGGAAAGGGTATGCTGAAATTTCAGTATTGTGGGGAGAGTATTTGTTTAGTTTTATGCTGGGCAGGATGATGCCTAGGCTCACAGATCCTCTCTGGGGGAAGACACCCAGTATTTAACAGCTCTCACCCATGGCATAAAATGAGAGGTCTTTTGTCTCCTGCTTGCTTGCAGGGGGCCTGCAGCAAGCCTCCCACTTGGGAAGGGGGTCTTTCATCCTCATGGAGCTGGGCTTTGTACCTGGAATTTGTTCACAAGGATCCTCCTTCTTATAGTCACAAGATGCCACAGCCAAGATGATGTGTACTTGTCTATCTTCTTTCCAATCTCAGCTCCCCTCCTTCAGTTTCAGAGGCCAAACCTGTCCAGAATCTTCCCTTCTGGTCAGGAGCCTCTGGTTAAAGTGGCCTCTCATCAGCCATCTTCTTTCTTCTTCCTGCAATTTTATAATAAATGTTCACTTTATGTTTATTTTTTATATAGGAAGAAAAAGTGGGCTTCTTTTTGTGGGCCAAGCCTCCAACTGCAGCTCCTCCTCAGAATGATGCATGTCTTCACCTCACTGCAATATGATTGGAGGGGGAACTTAGCTAGGGCTGCAGCATCTCAGCTCTAGGTCAGGAATAGCAGTAAAAAAAAGAGGGTCTTTGGGAAATGGGCTCCAGAGGGCACAGCTGGTGTTTGTTGGAAGAAGAAATGATGGCCTCCAGGGGGCCTCTGCATCTGTAGCTTCATCATTGGATCCTTCTCTCTCTTCCATCCCATGTCTCAGAGCTGGAACACCTGTTCTCCCTGAGGTGTCTGCACCAGTAGCAAAACTCATAGAAATTATACTCTACAGTGGTTAGAACATCTCATGGGTAATACTACTTTCTAGTATAACTAAAGGAATAATAAGAAGATATATAACTAGAACATTAGAGCACAATAAGAAAATTTTTTGATTATTTTAAAAAGGACAACAGAAAAATAATGGAGCAAAGAAGAGACAACATTAAAAGACAGAAAATGGTGAGTTGCAGACTTAAACC
This sequence comes from Perodicticus potto, assembly GCA_963574655.1. NCBI lineage: Eukaryota > Metazoa > Chordata > Mammalia > Primates > Lorisidae > Perodicticus > Perodicticus potto. The sequence goes on from CAUYRH010178157.1 coordinate 2,542, forward strand.
CAACCATGACACCAATTACATTAAACATGATAGACTCAAACATCCCATGTTCAAAACAAATAGTGCAGAGAAGTAAAAATAAATAACTGTGGACTGTTTATAAAAGACACACATTAGTAGGAAGTACAGAAAGTTAGAAAGTAAAAAGAAAGGAAAAAAATATCATGAAAAACCACATGGGGGTACCCTTTACAAAAATTACAGGACCTGAATCTCCTGAGACCCAGAGCACATGGAGACAGTGCACAGCATCTTTCATATTGTTTCATATTGGATCTGGTGTGATCCTTGAAACAGTATCATGCCCTGAACTTGACTTGCAGTGAGTGCACAATAAGTATTAGATGAGTGAGGAAATAAATTACCAAGTAATTCAAGCAATACTCACATTTTACAGGGGAGAAGCAAAATTTCAATCAAGTAAAGTAAAATAAATTGAGTTAGGTTATCCAGACAGCCAATTGAGGCCCCTCATTCCCTGCCCTAAAGAAATCATGGCTCAATTGGGGAGAGAGCAGGTGTCATGTGTGTTAAATATGCTAATTACCAGAACTGGATTTGATACATCTCTGGATATGCTAAAGATAGGATTAATGAAGGCAGAGATAAATGGAGAAAATGGATTTGTTTAAAAGATGGATAGACTCTTTAAAGACAAAATATAGAAAGAGAAGAAGAAGAAGCCTTATTTGGGCCAAAGCTAAAGATGAACTCAAGTGTGGAAGTGGAAAAATGCCTGAGTCAGACCCAGGAAAGACCCAGACGAGCAGGATCCTGGCTGGGTCACACATCTGGGATTCTCCATCTGAGAGATTTGACATTTTTCGCTCTCACATAAGGAGGTGAGTGGGTGCTGCTGGCAAACCTCCTATGATGCACAGGACAGCCCCCACCAGAGAGAACTGTCTGGCCCAAAGTTTTAATAGTATCCATGCTGACAAACCACACTCTGGAGATAGGTACTGTCATGTCCTCACCATCTCAAATGAAGAAACTGAGGCAACAGGAGGAAAGTACCAGTGAGACCAGAGCCTGAGTCAAAGTTAGGCCACTTGACTGGAGAGTCTGTGTTCCCCCCAGTAAGTCGGTGTACAACAGAGCTGACCAGAAACAAACCCCAGCTGCCTGGTAGTCTGTGGGTGTCGTCTGGTTTGTCCCTGGGCTATGACCTCATGTGACTCCGGGCAGGGATGGGAGGTGGGAGGAGCAAAAAGAAAACTTAACCAACAGCAATGAGTTAATTGGGTAGAAATATTCTCAGGCTCTCCAGACTGCACACCATGATGTAGGCTCAGAAAACACAATGTCCACCCTCGTTTTCCCAGTCTGTTTTTCCCATCCATGGCAGCTTTCTCCTGCAACTCCATCAACAAGGGCACCTGCCCTGTGCTGACCATCCACTCTGTGAAGTGAAAGGGACTCTGAACTAAAGACCAAGACACAGGAAGAGCCCAGTGCCCTACCCTGACAAAGTGAGATGCTTTACCAAAGAGGCCTGGGGCAGCTCACACTCAGAATCCCTGTGCCCTCAGGTCCTAGGCCCCCCACCAGTGGAGGCACCTGCACACCTGTGTGGCTTTGGACACTGCAGGCTCTACCCTCCACCTGCATCTCACAGTCCGCCCTCCTCAGTCCTGAGCCTGCAGCTCCTAACTGGACAGCCCAACAGGAAGTCCAGGGGATTCTCAGGCTCAGCACTGAAATACATGGCTGCCACTGGGTCTGTACCTGACCTGACCCTGGCCCAATTGGTCGATTAGTTTCTCCCTCCCTTGACTGTTGGTGGCCCCACACTCGAGACCTGCACTTGGGTTGTCCTTGCTTGTGCCTGGTCCACTCAACCCTGGTAACGCAGATTCACTCTTGGAGGAAGCTGCAGCAGCCTTCCATCCCCCAGCTCCCTTTCCACCTGGTTTCCACCCAGGCCTCTGTGCTCACAGCCCCAGGGGATCTTCTTCTCCCTGTGGAGTAGAGACTCTCTCGAGACCCCTCAGTGTAAGAGCATCTACCCACCCTCTGTAGCCTGGGGTTCCACTGCCACATCATCCATCTGCCCTAGAAACCCCCCCCCCCCAGAGGGAAATCCATGTTCAAATTCCTTTCTAATCAAATCTCAGTTCAAGGTCAGCAATGCAAGAAATTCTGTAAAGAGTAGCCAAGTGAAATAATAAGATTGTTTTAATCACTTCAAAATCAAAACAGGGATTGAGAAATGAGGTGCAAATTACCTAAGTCATGAACAAAAGAGAGACTATAACTAACAAGTCTTTGGAAATTAAAAAGTTTTATATGTAGCCAGGTGTTATGACAGGGCGCCTATAGTCTCAGCTACTTGGGAGGCTGAGGCAAAGGATTGCTTGAACCCAAGAGTTTGAGGTAACTGTGAGCTAAAACACCACAGCACTCTATCTAGAGTGACAAAGTGAGACTGTCTCACAAAAAATAAAAAATAAAATAAAAAACTTTATATGAAAATACTGTGAACAACTTTATGCCAATAAATTAGTCCACTTAGATAAAATGGAAAAAGTCACAAAAGACACAAATTACCAAAACCAATTCAAGAATCAATAGAAAATCTGAATAGACCTATATATTAAATCACTAATTTAAAAATCTTCCCACAAAGAAATTCCCATGCCTAGATATCTTCATTGGTGAATCCAACCAAAGACTTAAATAATGAGTCAATCCTTCAAAAGCTCTTTCAGACAATAAGGGAAGAGGGAAGGATTTCCAGTTCATTTCATTCCATGCACAGATAAAGGGAATTTATCTTAACAAACTCACTTTATCTCTTCATGGAATCAAATGTATTTGATTGCTGCTAATTGGCATTACCCTAATGTAAAATTGAGACAATGACATCACAAAAAAAGAATACTACAGACCAGTGTCACCCATGAACATCAACATAAACATCCTTACCAGAAGACAGGCAAACTGAATACAGCACCATAGGAAAAGGATTACACTTCGTGATCAGTTGGAACTTATCTCAGAAATACAAGGTAGGTTTATTATTTGGAAATCAACTAGTGTAATACACCATATGAACAGAATAAAAGACAAAAGCCACATGATTATCTTAATGAATACAAGATAAAATATTTGACTAAAATCTGAACAACATGTTAACAACTCTCAACAAAATAGAATTGGAAGGGAAAATCTTCAATCTGAAAAAGGGCATCTGCAAAAACCCACAGCAAAAAAATAATACTTGATGATGAAAGAGGGAACGCTTTCCTTCTAAGATTGGGATCAAAGCAAGGATGTTCACTCTTGATGCTTCTATTTGATATCATATTGGAAATTCTAGGCAGTGCCATAAAAAAGAAATTAAAGCATCTAGATCCTAAAGGAAGACATAAAATGTTATTCAGAAGTAACATGACCCTGTATATAGAATTTACATGGAGAAATAAAATTCCTGCTATCACCAAGAGTTCAGAAAGACCATAGGATAGAAAAGCAACACACAAAAATCAATCATATTTTCTACATCAGCAATGAAAATCTAAAATTTCCTTTTGTAATAGTTTCAAAATGAGTAAAATAGGAATAAATTTAGGAAAAGTTCAATTTTTGTACACTGAAAATTATGAAACATTACTAAGGGAAATTAACGAAGGCCTAAATAAATGGAGAGATGTAAGCTTAAAAGCTCAATAATATGGCTAAGATGTGTAGTCCCATGTGACGAAGTAACTGCTTGAGCTAACACTGGCCCAAATATTGTGAAATGGCAACTCTCCCCAAACTGATCCATAGATTCCACACAATCCTTATGCAAATCCCAGCAGGCAGTTTATGGAAATTGACAGAATAATCCTGGAATGTGTATGAAAATGTAAAGGATGCAGAAGAACCAATACTGACTTTATTAAAAACATTGGATTATAGCGTAAAACTACAGTAATCTAAATTATATAATACTGATCGGCATATAGATCAATGGAATAGAGTATCAAGAAAGACATTCTTATATTTTTGGTCAATTGATTTTTAACGAAGTTGCTTAGGTAATTCAATGGGAAAATAACACTCTTCAGCTAATGGTTTAAATACAATTGAATATCTAAACTAAATAAGACATAAATTTAGAAACTCACCTAATACCATATAAAATATTAACTCAAATGTCTTTTAGAGAGAAAGAACTAAAATATATGAAAGAGTTTAAACTATAAAATTTCTAAAAGAAAATATAGGAGAAACTTCATGATTTTGGGTTAAGCAAAAATTTCTTAACTGGAACACCCAAAGTATTATTCACAAATGAAATAAAATAAATTGCATTTAGACCTTCCCAAGACACCACTAAGAAAATAAAAACATCAGCCATAGACCAAGAGAAAATATCTCCATATCATATGTGTGATAAAGAACATGTAAACAATAGATGACAAGTTCTTAAAACTTGATAGGATGACAAATAACTGAACTAAAAAATGGATAAAATATATAAATATGTCCAACTGATTTTTTACAAACATGCAAAAGCAATTCAGTGGAGGAAGGGCAGCCTCTCCCACAAATGGTGTTGGGGAAACTGGGCAACCGACATAAAATAAAAAGTGAATCTTGGCTGGGTGCAGTGAATCATGCCAGTAATCCTAGCACTCTGGGGGGCCCAGACAGAAGGATCCCTTGAGCTCAGGAGTTCAAGACTAGCCTAAGCAAGTGTGAGACCCTATCTCTACTGAAAATAGAAAAATTAACTGGTCATTGTGGTGGGTACCTATAATCCCATCAACTCAGGAGGCTGAGACAGGAGGATCATTTATCCCAGGAATTTGAGGTTGCTGTGAGCAAGGCTGATGCCATGGCACCCTAACCTGAGCAACATAGTGAGGCTCTGTTAAAAAAAAAAAAGTGAACCTCAACCTAAACCTTGTCCTTGACACCACAGTGATCCATCAAAATGGATCACACTTCTTAAAAGTAAAACATACATCTAAAACTACAAACTGTAGCAGAATAAAAGGGAAAACATGGGAACACGGAACTGGACAGTTTTTAAACATGACCCCAGAACTATGATCCATAAAGGAAACAGTTGATAAATTGGGTCCTATCAAAATTAAAACTTTTACTCTGTGAAAGACCTATGAAAAGCAAGAAAAGACAAGCCACGGAATGTGGAAAGATATTTTCCAATGACATATCTGATGAGGACTTGTTTTAGAACACACAAAGAATGTTTAAACTCAATAACACAAAGACACAGATCTATGGAACAGTACAGAAAACCCAGAGATGAAGTCAACCTTGTGTCACCATCTGATATTCAATAAACCAAACAAAAGCATACACTGTGGATAAGAATCCCTATTTAATAAATGGTGCTGGGAGAACTGGTTAGCCACAGGCAAAATAATGCAACTAGACTCACACATCTCAAATTGACCCACAGTGGATAAAAGATTTATCTAAGGCATGAAAAGATGAAAATTCTAGAAGAAAGGATGGGGAAAACTCTTGACAATATTGGCTTGGGGAGAGGTTTGATGAAGAAGACCTCACTGACAATGGTAGCAACAACAAAAATAAATAAATGGGATTCAATCAAACTTACAGGTTTCTGCACAGCTAAGGACAATAAAAAAAAAGATAGGCTACAAAATGGGAGAAGATATTTACATGTTACAAATCTGTTGAAGAGCTAATCTACAGAGAACTCAAACTAATCAGCAAGAAAAAGAGTAAATAATCCCATTTATCATTTGGGCAAGAGACATGAATAAAACCTCCCAAGCTGGGCACAGTGGCTCACGCCTGTAATTCCAGCACTCTGAGAGGCTGAGACATGTGAATTGCCTGAGCTCATGGGTTCAAGACTGGCCTGAGTAAGAGCGAGACCCTGTCTCTAAAAAAATAGCCAGGTGCTGTCATGGGCACATGTAATCCCAACTACTTGGGAGGATAAGGCAAGAGAATCACTTGAGCCCAAGAATTTGAAGTTGCTGTGAATTATGATGCCATGGCACTCTATCAAGGGCAACAAAGTGAGACTCTGTCAAAAAAAAAAAAAACAAAAAAACCCTCCTCCCAAGAAGACAGACAAATGGCCAACAAGTACCTGAAAAAATGCTCATCATCCCTAATTGTCAGACAAATGCAAATCAAAACCACCTTTCATTATCACATAACCCCAGTGAGAATAGCCCACATCACAAAGTCCCAAAGGAGTAGATGCTGGTGTGGGGAGGGAAAGAAGGGAACACTTACACACTGTGAGTGGGATTGCAAACTAATATAGCCTTTTTGGAAAGAAATATGGAGAATCCTAAAAGTTATAAAAGTAGACCTTCCATTTGATCCTGCAAGCCCATTAATAGGAATCTATATAGAATAAAAAAATCATTTTACCATAAGGACATTTGCACTAAAATGCTTATCATAGCTCAGTTCACAATCGCCAAGATGTGTGAAACAATCCAACTCACAAATGGATAAATAAATTACAGTATATGCATAACATGGAATATTATTCAGCTATAAAAACAGATGGGGACATTCTATCTTTTATATTTACCTGGATGGATTTGGAGAACATCCTCCTAAGTAAAGTATCACAAGAATGGAGAAGCAAGTAAAGTATCCAATGTACTCAATGCTAATATAAAACCAATTGATGAACAACTACATGCCCACATGAGAAAAAAACACAACCACATTCAAGGAAGAAGGGAGGGGATGAGGAAAGGGGTTTGTTGTCCTATCCCCAATGAAGTTCAACAGTTATTTTGCCATATGTAGTGTTTGTTTAATATCTCTTTATAGATACAGGTATGTGTTTCATGTGTGTGTGTGTGTGTGTGTGTGTGTGTGCGCGCGCGTGCACGTGAAGGATGAGAGTGAAGAGGGATGAAGATACTAACTGAGCCACTCTAACTTGTGAGACTTATGATTCCTCACCACTGCACTCTTCCCTGTGCATCTACTGAAAATTACCTTTTCACACCTTAGGAAATCAACAATAGTTCCATAATATTATCTAAAGTCCTTTCATATTCAAATATCTCTGCATGTTTCAATAAGTTTTCTTACATTTTTGTATAACTTCCTTTCATAAAATATCCACTCATTGTATTTGGTTATGTTTCCTTAGTTATCTATCATCTATAACAATCCACCCACCTATTTTGTTTTACAATAGCATTATGTGTTGCAGAGTTGTGGCCAAATTTCTTTAGAATGTCCTTCACACTGGATTTGTCATATTATTTCTTCTGATGTCATTTGCTTTGCTCCTCTATCTGCTGTGTTTCCTAGAGACCTGCTTAGAATTGCATTACACATTTGACAGCAATGTTTATAGGAGGAGCTCTGACTAGCATATTCATCATGTCAGGAGGCACACAAGGTCTGGGTTCACCAGGGCTCTTTCTGACCCCATAATGGCCAATTTTAGCCTAATTTCCCAGAGATGCAGATGCATGGGCTGAAAGTGTGGTGGGTACAAATGTGACTTTCTGGCAACAGGAGGTCCTGCCTCTGTCCCCCTTGCTCACATCTTCCAGGCCTCCTCACCCTGATGCTCTGGGCTCCAGACCTGCAGCCCTAGACCAGACCCTGCCAGCTCTGGACTCCCCCACCTCTTGCCCAACCCCACTCTGCTGTGTATCTGTTTCCTCATCTCTCCTGTCTCCAAGCCCAGCTCCCTAGTATCTCCCACCTCTCAAACCAGTGTTCTCATGTGCCCAGGAATTCTATAAAGACCACACTGCCAGACAAGCTGAATTCAAAGCAGGGTCCTTTTATTGAAGAGCCAGCTAGCGACTGCCTCATTGCCCCAACATGGGGTTTCTGAGAGCAGCCCTGAGTGCTTAAGGGGTCAGGTTTTTGAGGCTTGGTCTGCATCCTGGTTGGCATGCAGGCTGTCCGGGTACATCCAGGCAGGGTAGCAAGCACACATTGTACACAAGCAGAATTTTGTGGTTAGTTAGCCACACACTTTTGTTTTAACATTTTCCCCATACATCTTAGTTTCAATACTTTCCCCCCATGCATCTTAGTTTAAGTACTTTCCCCACCTGGTATTATTTAAGTCAGTCCAGGAACAGTTGGAACCTCCCAGTCTATTTTCCAGGGAGTTAACAAAGCAAAAAATTTGGAGTGAACTAGAAGCAAGAAATTAATTAATACTTTCCCATCTATCTTGGGAGGGAACTAGACTTACTTCTTTTCTTTTCTTTTTTCTTTTTCTTTCTTTCTTTCTTTCTTTTTTTTTGAAAGCTTGCAGTTTGGAAATTTTCCGGGAGTTAACTGGTATTTTACCCTTACAGCCTAGGCCTGACACATTTCTGTCTTAGCCTAGGCCCACTAGGCCTAAAACTCATCCAGGGGTGATTTTGCCCACAGAGGACATGAGCTATGTCTGGAAAAGATTTGTGTTGCCTTGACCAAAGTGAGGAGGACATGCTTCTGGTATCTAGTCCTGAGAAGCTAAGGCTATGGTGAACATCCTACCACACACAAGTTAGCCCAGACACACTCACATGCACCAAAAAATTGTCCAGCTCTAAAGCCAGCTTTGAGGTGACCTGCCAAAACTTTCACTTCCTTAAATGCAACCTTTTTTGAACTCCAACAAAGAGACCATGACCACTGAGAGATGCCCTAAGGAACATGGGTGTTTCCACCCCAGGCAGCCCTCACCTCCCTGGGAGCCCTGTCTCTAGGCTGTAGTGCCTAAGCCAAAGTGCAACACCTGCGGCCTAAGGTCACATGTGACCTTCTAGGTCCTTAAGTGCAGCCTTTTGACCGAATCCGAATTTTACAGAAATCCTTTTATTTTTATTAATATAGTTTTGTCTTTTGTCTTTTAGAAGAACACATTTATAAGAGGGACTTTGCCTGATAAATGCAATTATTGTAACCTGGTTCTTTGTGCCCTCAAATGAATCTCCAACAATCCAAAAAAAAGTACAAGATATTTAGTTTTATATCATGAACATTAAAAATACTTACACACTGATAAAAAAAAACAAAACCATTTAAAATCCCAAGGAATAAAATAAGTTTCACCCAAATAATCCTCCCTGACTGACTGGCACATTTAGAACATCAGGGAGCCATAAGAGCTAAACTGACAGTTGCTACCCTCACAATTCAGGTCTAACTTCCCTCACCTGACTGGCACCACTACTGCACAAGGCTGATTGGCTAGAGTTGATAAGGGTGGAGTGTGTCAGTCTGTTATCAGCTTTTGATGATAGTGCACTGTGTTTCTGCTTGAAGTGGAATTTGTGAATAGTTGCATGTTTGACAGTATTTTTTAATTCTGTCTTCTTAACAGCCCATCATGTCAAGGAAGACAAAGAGAGTGCTGAAGGAAGGAAACTGATTTTTTAAATGAGGATCAGGAATTGCAATATCATCTTCTTTCTTCTGAAGATAAGATGGTTTGCTTGTTTTGTGATACTGCAGTATCAACATTAAAGAAACTCAATGCTCATCAACGCTATAACACTCATAAGGACCATAAATATTTTAAATTAGAGGGAGAGCCATGAAAGCTTGTATTGGAGAAATTGAAAGATGAAGAACAAAAGCAAAGACCCTTCTTCCAATCAGTAGTAAGACCTGAAAATAATGCCAGTGAAGCAACTTATAGAGTAGTTTATATAATCATGGAGGGTGAGGAGAAAATATTCAATGATGTAGACATTGTGAAAGTATGCATTGTGGCAGGGGTGGGATGCTTAGATCCCAATAGTGTTTCAAAGCACAAACTGACTCTTTCAAGAAGAATCATAAATTACAAAGCAGCACAAATTAGCCTTCTATTTGACAGAATAACTTGGTGCAAACTTCCAAAAGAAAATATATATTATTCAATCACTTTGTATCAACCAACTGATATTATTGGCTTGGTGTAGTTTTTATACTTCATTTGGATTATAACAGAAGATTTGCTTTGCTACAAAGAGTTACTTGCTTTGGGCACTCTAGTGAACAGAACAAGGGGAAAAGATATCTTCAGCAACTTTCAAGATAAATTTCATGAAGTTGGAATAAATTTGATGAATTTACTGAGTGTATATACAGATGGTACACCTTTCATGACAGGAAAACATGAAGGGTTTATTGTACACATAAAAAACAGTATTATAGATCCAGCTGCTCCCATTTCTTTTCACTATATCTTGCATTAGCAAAATCTCTGTGCTAAAGTTAGTATTTTAAGTGACACTTTACAACAAATTATAAGTATTGTTAACTATATTCATACAGATGCAACATGGTGTCATCGGTTTTGTAACTGCTAAAGTTGAAGGATGAAGTATTCACAGTGGATTTGCTTTCTCATTCTAAACTGCATTGCTTATTGCATGGACAGTAAAAATTTTAGTCTATTTTCTGTTTGCTAGAAGAGATAGTTAAATTTTATGAAGAACAGACTCAGCAATGTGAATTACTGAAAGAAGATTTATGTATGAATGCAACATTTCTGTGTTCCACTATATGAAATAAAAATGACTTTAATATTTCTTTACAAGGTAAAACTAAGTCTCTATATGATACATGCAAAAAATCCAAGTTTTTTTTAAGCTGTTTTCAAAACACATTTTTATCAAAAGAAATTTTGAATGAACATTTTCGTCAATTAACAAAGGTCATTGGTGAGCAGGATGATATATATGAATCATCTGAAGAATATGCAGCCCTTATAGACCTACTCACTGGACAATCATGACATCTCACTCAAATTAGCATTTCAGGCTCACCTAGTTGATATCACTAAGGTACCTAAGGAACTACAGATGGAATCGACTGATCTCTCAGTAAATGACACTTTAAATTCATCATCTGATGCTAAGAAAGATCCAAATGAAATATGGAAAAATGCAGTAGAATGCCCATGCATTTGGCAACATGCCTGATTTTCAACCACTTATTGCTGAAAATCTACACTCTCCTACCTACCCCAAATCAAGACATCCTAAAGGTCACAAAAGACTGATACCCATCTCAAAGATCAAAAACTGAGGACCTTTTTGAGATAGAGTCTCACTATTCTCACTATGTTGCCCTTGGTAGAGTGCATTGGAGTCACAGCTCGCGGCAACCTCCAACTTTTGGGCTTAAGTGATTCTCTTGCCTCAGCCTCCCAAGTAGCTGGGACTATAGGCACCCGCCACAATATCCGGCTATTTTTTGGTTGTAGTTGTCATTGTCGTTTGGCAGGTTGGGTTCAAACCTGCCAGCTCCAGTGTATGTGGCTGGCACCCTAGGCACTGAGCTATAGGCACTGAGCCATGAGGACCTTTTTGCTGCAACCAAATATTCAAGTGCTTTCCAGCAAAAGGCAGACACCACGGAGTCATTAAAGACCGGCTAACTTTAAAATTAAAAAGTAGCTTTCATTTTTTGAAATTAGTAAGTACATAGTGGATTCTTACAAAATAATGTACATTTTTAAGTATATTTTATTGAAGTTTCTTGAATGCAGCATTATTTGATTCAGCTAAATAAGCAGCCTTCCAACATGTAAAAATTCCTCACCTCTGAGTTAGGCCCTTGAAACTTAGGGTCCAGGATCCCACTCTCCTTCTGGGTGCAGAAGTTGATACTATGTATACCAGTGACTTTATTACAGAACACTGGACATGGATAGTCTTCATTTCAGCAAGGGTCCAAGACACCACTGTTTCCCCTATAGGCTATGATCCTCTTCAGTAGATTGAGTTAAACATGGATAGGAACTTTAAGTTCAAATCTTCTATCACTTCTAGTGATAAGAAGCGCAAGGTAGTCCATCCCCTCTAGGAACCAGGCAAGGAAGGAGAACATCTTCCTGCATGTGGATGTGAAATTCCATCAAAGAAATACCATTATAGCAAATAGTCATTTTTAAGACCCAGGCAGCAGCTCATATACAAACACCACCTAAACCTCCCAACCTTAGCTGAGGTGAGATTATTGGAGTTGGCTGTAAAATTTGTGGGACCCATAGTTGGAGAGAAAGGCAATGCAATTTAGGACTGCAGCAGGAAACCCCCTACACCACAGGATCACCTAAAGAGACCCTCTCCCTTCAGTAATGCATAGTGAGGCCATTTCGGAAATAAGGTAGAATGTCCTTGGATGCCTGAGGTTTACACTGACTGCTTACTTATTGAGTTTGTAAATGCTAACTTCATGTCGAATATCTTGCAATCACTTTTCTGACTCTAAGTGGAGAATTTGAACCTGTTTCTTAAGCAAGAAACAACTATCTCTCCACCCTGTGACTCTCTTATGCAGTAAGCCAAAAAAAAATTGTCAGGAGGTAAGCATGTTTCAAGGCATCTAGTAATATTCTAGCCCTGCCCCAGTCTTTTTTTTTTTTATTATTGAATCATAGCTATGTATAATAATTCAATCATGGGGTACAGTGTGAGGGCTTTAGATACAATCCGAGATATTTTCATCAACCTGATTGCGATAACATTCAAGAGACTTTCTCATTACTATGTGAGAACATTTTTGATCCGTATTTAGAAGTTTTCTCCTGACCCTTCAAATATGCACCACAGGTGTGATCCCTCCCTTTATCCTCTCTCCTCCCACCCTCTCCCTCCCCTTCCCTCCCTCTCCACTTTCCCTATCTTCTCGTGCAACAAATGGGTTGTAGCCTTCACTTGAAAGATATAAATTTGCCTCATATTAGGGATGTATACATTGGATACTTTTTCTTCCATTCTAGAGATACTTTGCTAAGGAGAAC
>CAUYRH010178161.1:0-28856 GCA_963574655.1 Perodicticus potto
CTTCCATCCTTCCATCCATCCACCCATTCATCCATCCTTCCATCCATCCATCCATCCATCCTTCCATCCATCCATCCATCCTTCCATCCATCCATCCTTCCATCAACCCATCCACCCTTCCAAACATCCATCCATCCATCCATCCATCCATCCACCCACCCATCCATCCATCCATCCAAACATCCATCCATCCACCCACCCATCCATCCACCCATCCATACATCCACCCATCCATCCATCCATCCATCCATCTATCCATCCACCCACCCATCCATCCACCCACCCATCCATTCATCCACCCATCTATCCATCCACCCACCCATCCATCCACCCATCCATTCATCCACCCATCTATCCATCCATCCATCCATCTATCCATCCACCCACCCATCCATCCACCCATCCTTTCATCCACCCATCCATCCACACCCACCCATCCATCCATCCATCCATCCACCCGTCCATCCATCCACCCATCCATCCATCCACCCATACATCCATTCATCCACCCATCCATCCGTCCACCCATCCATTCATCCACCCATCTATCCATCCATCCATCCATCTATCCATCCATCCACACCCACCCATCCATTCATCCACCCATCCATCCATCTACCGACCCACCCATCCACCAATTCATCCATCCATTTTTTTCATCCATCCACCCATCCATCCATCCATTCATTCATCCATCCATCCATCCACCCACCCATCCGTTCATCCACCCATCCATCCATCCACCCACCCATCCATCCATCCACCCATCCATCCATCCATCCACCCATCCGTTCATCCACCCATCCGTCCATCCACCCATCCATCCATCCATCCACCCATCCATTCATCCACCCATCCACCGATTCATCCATCTATCCATCCATCCACCCACCCATCTACACACCCAGCCACCCAGCCACCCATACCCCCACCTACCCATCCACCCACCCATCCATCCATTCATCCATCTGTCCATCTGTTCTTCATTTATTCATCAAATACTGGAGATATCAAGATCTCAGTAAGTTGTCTCTGTGTCCTTTAACTGGAGACATAGTTGTGGAGTCTCTCTGGACCCACAGAAGTCTCCCAAAATAGGTTGCATTAAATAGGCTCTAGAGCAGTGCTTCTCAACCTTCCTAATACTGCGATGTACTTTCATTGTTACAAAGGGGTCGCGACCCACAGGTTGAGAACCGCTGCTCTAGAGGCAAGCAAGATCTAGACCAATAAAATGAGGAGAAAATGTATGACAAATATCTGGAGCATTATAGTCAGACAACTATTGAAATCATAATCCCAGAATGAACTTTGGGTTGAATCCATAAACATCCTGCTAAGGGTCAGACCCAAAAGGAGGATTTGGAGAACAAGGTATGGTGCCCAGCCTGAATTGGGAAAAGCAATCTAGGGTCAAGTTCCCCTGGGAGGGCACTAGAAGCCCACTTTTATATTCTGAAAATTTAAGGAAAAGCTACAGGACTTAGAATAAAAGGTAGTTGCATTGGTAGAATAAAATATAATTAAAGTAATGAAGATCTTGCTATGATAAAAGTGTTACTAAGAAACAGAGAAATAAATGCTCAGTTTTTCCTTTGCTCTTTCCCAATTTTTCTTCCCTTTTCGAGTCTTCTTTTTCATCTTATAAAGCACAAAGGAAAAATGGATGTAATTCATGGTGATGACTTTCAAAATAAAAGTATTTCTTTTTTAAAGTCACACTTTAATATAAATGAAGCTGTCCATTTTTATTTAACTTTGTTTCTTAAGAAATATATCTCATTCTTTTCAGAAGATGCAGCTATTTCTCCAAAGTAACATCTAGACAGTTTCTCAATGCACAGAAGACAATTGCCCTATGTGACGTGCTCAATGCAAACCTCAGCAAGGCAACGTGGATAAGCACGCCAAATAAAAGACAGACAGCAAACCAGAAAAAACAGGCCACATTTTTGTTTTCTTTATTCTTTGCTACTGTAGCAGGACAAGGAATATATGACTGGGTTTACATGTAGGGCTTCAGAATCGAAGCCAGTGAAGCACAGGGACATCAGACTATCAGATGGAGAGCTTCTTGGCTACTCCGGGAATAAACTTCCTCTGCCAGAGAAGGAGGATCCTGCCACTCACACCTGCCTCTACCAGATACTCCAGACAATTGGCACAGTGCAGCAGGTGTGTGTAGAGAGAACGAAAAGGCATACTTGATGGGGGGACAAAGTAGGTTCAGCTGCTCCAGGAAAATAAGTTGCTGCAATTAGCGGGACCGAGAAGGCTCGTTATGTGGGACGCCCCTTCTAGGAGACAGATCTTCCTGATGGAACTCTCTGCCAGAGTCTTTAACCTGCTCTGGCAGATTCTAAATCTTGAAATTGATTTTTCTTTCCAGAATAGATTAGGCTTTCTCCTCCACCTTGAGAAAGAAGTTTCTAGTAGTTATGAGAAAGAGAAAGGGAGAAGTAAAGAGAGAAATTCAACCCCAGGGCCTGTTTCTGAATCCACAGGGGAGTAACTATGCTTTGCTGATGGATCCCAAGACTAGTTACTAAGAGGTAAGACTGCCCAGACTCTCTAACGTGCTCTTGCCTTCCCTGTGAGCCAATATTCAATAATGTCAATATACTGATCAAAGGGCTGGTTGTCAATCACTCTGAAAATAAATGAGGAGCTCTTCAGCTCCATCGCGCCCGGGCGTCTTCTGGGCTGGGACCTGCCCTCCCCTCTGGGAATGCTCCCACCCGGAGACGTGCAGCCCTGAGCCACAGGCTGCATCTCAACACTGTGGAACAGTTTGTTGAAACGATTAAATAACAATAATGTAACTATAGCTAAATTGCAACTTGCTATAAAAAATTTGTTCATCTAACTCTCTGCTGGCCTCCAAGTTACTTAAAGCCAGGGGTGATTATCACTGAACCCTCCCTGCCTGGCGTATTTGTAATATCACGTAAGTGGTTTATAAAATGAAACGAGAGGTCTTTTCTTCTTCTCCTCCCTCCTCCTCCTCACCCCTTCTTTCTCTCCTTCTCCCTTTCTTCCTCCTCCTCCTCTATTTTCTGTGCTTCTGTACCCTTGGGTCCCTACTGGCTCCTCATGTCCCTGAACTGTCCTATTTTACCCACCACAAGCCCAGCTGAAAGCCGCAGACAAACATCACACCCGGAGTTGGCTCTGCCTGCGATGGTGGCCACGCGCCCACACGGCCCCTGAGATGTGGCTAGAGCAATGGAGAAAATCACATTCTCACTTCCAATTAACTTGTATTTAAAAACTGGTACTAAGTTCAGTCATAGGAAAACTTTAAGTATGTTTGAAACATCATTGATGGGTGAATCCATTTTTTCCCTACCTATTGTGATATTTGAATACAGATCAGGTATTTCTCATGAAAATTTAGCAGCCTAGTTGAGAGGTACTATGAATTTAAAGACAAAATGGGGAAAAAGAATGTAAATATTGGATTAAATAAAAAATTAAAAACAATGTAAAAATTACCTTATAATGATTACATGTTGAAATAATAATATTTTGGATGTATTAGGTTACATAAAAATCTATTATTAGAATTGATTTCACCTGCTCTTTTTTCCATTTTGTTTACAATTCTAAATGTAGTTGCCAGAAAATTAAAAACTGCACATGTGTCTGTATGTATCTTGTATTATATCCGTATGTATTTTGTGCCCAGATGCTCAGTCCCCACTGGTGGCTAGTTGGGCCCACGTTTGATCAACTCCCTGAACTTGAAGCTCAGTTTGTATCTATTTGAGGTGGCAATGAGGAGGATAACTATGACAATGAAAACAGTACCTGAATCTTACTGCTGACAGGAAGAGCCGGAGTTTACCGAGTATTCTTACCTGGGGCCTGTGTTAAATCCTATAAATCACTCTGATTTGCTGTAAAACTCACTGAAGCTTGGAAAAGTGAAGTGACTGCCCCCAAGTTATTGTGCCAATTACTGGCTGAGCTGATATCAGAACCCACCCGTTCTGACCCTCAGGGAAATGTCTGAACAGCTTCACTGGCCTCTCATTTTTGTTGTGTTGTCTGGGATTTCTTTAAAAACATGTCATTTTGGTCATTTTGATGATGGTCGTGCATCAGGCATAATCACACACATTTATAAAGAGGATGTGAAGCTTAAAGGCTGGATCACGCTGAATAGAGAGCGCTGGTTAAAATTCTTAACTAGCTCTTTATTGGGGACATTTATCAGATAATTTCTTTTTTCCCACAGAACTCTAAAAAGAAAACAAAGGTCCAGACCCTGGTACTGGGAGTTTCCATAACCCTCTGAAGTGAATCTGTCACTCACGTGCCATCAAGGGTGCCTGAGTGACAGAGACTGGGCATCTCCAGTTGGGTACAGGCACCTTGCAGGACCTTCAGGTCAACTGCCTGCTGGCAAGGGATGGTGTATGTCACAGAATTTAGGCTGAGGCTCCATGTTAATGTGTGGGAATTTTTGACGGAGGTACAAAGAGGGAGAGGGTCTTCTTGGGAACCTTTCCGTATCCTCTCCAAAAATGATTAAATGATCATATTCTTTAGCAGACATCTCGTAAACTGGCAAGAATGAAAAGGAATAGAGCTGTTATAAAGTAGGGCCACAGATGATTAAAGCAGATCCCTTTAATTACCTCCAACACTTCCCATTGTTGGGAGCTTATATCATCTCATTTAATTTAGACATAACCTCTGGAGAGAGATATTATTACCATAAGTAGAGGCCAAGGGTGGCAATCTGCAAGACGGATTCGATCCTAAGCCCATTGCCATGGCTTGATATTTTAATTTTTCCTTCTATCTAGAAAATGATATTTATAGTTTAATGCAATAAGCAGGAGGCTTCAAATCAAAATTCGATCCAAATTATGGGCATAATAATAAGATTATTAATATTTAAGATTCAAAAATATTCGTAATAGTCAAGATTTAAATTCCAGGCACAATATTCAGTCTCTACCCAACATCAACATCGTCGCACATTTTTTTCATTCATTTATTCATCCGTTCAACAAACGATCGATGATTGCCAAACCCTTTGTGAAGTGCTTGCATGTTGTGAAGATTAATGAGATGCGTGTATAACAGTACTTTATAAAGAAAATGCTTACGAGGGTTAGGTTTTGTTTTTTATTAGTCATGATACAATGGTCTGTGGTAGTTACAGGTGTCTGGGTGCGAAGATTAAAGGTTTAGATGCTGTAGGCCAGAAGCCACAGTGTCCATTTAGGGAATTTCTCCCTCCTCTCCACGCCGTGTCTCCAGCCTTCCCTGTCTGACGTCTGACTGTTCCCCTCCGTCTCCATTGCTATGGTTTTGTCTAAGTATCTTGGTCTGTTAGAAGGAGAAGTTGTGATAATCCCTGAACACGCTCACCACCCGACCTCCTCCTGTTCTCCCTGCTGCCAACGGAATCAGAACCTTGTCGGTGGCCCAAGATGACGACCTGCCTGTGCGGCTGCTTCCCAGTTTCCAAACAAGACGGACTGATTGATGCCTCTGTGCCCTGAGCATGTTTCTGCTGCACCCAGCATGCCATTTCTCTGCCGCTTCACCCAAATGAGTGCATCCTGATCTGTCAAAAGTTATCTCAAAGGCTATTGTAGCTTACATCTTCACAGCTCTTACCTCCAGCATTCAGGTCAGATTGACCAATTCCTCTCCCCTCTTATCCTTAAATAAGCATAAAATATGATGCTACTCCAGCCCTACCAATGCCTCACCGCATTTTTTATTTGCCAAGTCTTTTCTTGCTGAAGTGTATGCTCCGTGGGATAGAAGACCATGTTTTATTCATCCCCAGGGCCTCGCACAGAGCAGGCACTCAGCACGGTTTTACTGAAAAAGTGAGTTACTGATTATCTTGTCCTTGTGTGGAATGTTCCAGTGGATGCAGTCCTGTTCAGAGCAAAACTTGCACTCATTTCAACACTGCACAAGGCTCTCCCTCATAAGGGCCTTGCATGATGAAGCCTCGTCTCTCGCTCTGTCCACACATTTATTCATAATCCCTTTGTACTAAAATATATACAATTTCCCCAAGTAAGCTTTAGGATTTCAGGCTTCCAAACCTTGACTCATCCAAGTTCATGGTCGAACTATTTCAGGGTCTGGTCCGTCACGTCATCCCTGCACTGAGGGCCAGATGAGAAAGGGCTTGTGGGAGCTCTTTGTTACCTATGGATCTAAAGAGAGTGGGTGTGCTGAAATGTAGGCCAACCTTTAAAAACAGACATCTAAAATGTTCCTGGACCATTTATATTCCCCAGTCTTGCCGGCTCTCTCTCTCCAGTGAAAGTTCTCTAAAGCTTCCCTGGCTGGCTTGGCCTTCAGGTCTTTTCGTGGGGATGTACACAACTCGAGCCTTTTTCCACCCTGCCCCTAATTGAGTTGCAAGGTCTGGCTGAAATCCTAGGTTACAGGTACACCCACCTTTCTTGCCTCATTTTGATGACCTTCCTGTCTTCATGACCTCCTGGTGCCATCCAGAAGGGCATTCCTCATGAACAATGTGGAGATAGGAAAGTGCACTTCACAACCCCACAGATTGGGAGCAGGCATCAGGCAAACCCCTCACGGTAGTGAGTTCACTCGCTATTCCCTGCACCAGGTAGGCTGGAGCTGGAGCAGCACCAGGATTTCCTCTGCTGCTAGCATACAATTAAACGCTTTGCAAAGTGTTTGGAGACAGTTAGTTATTTGAATAATATCACACAGAGGAGAGTTGCCTTTGCCTTTGTTCTTCAATCAAGATGGCTTGTTTTCCACATTCGTTCATTAACTCATTTTTCAGGTATTTATTGGGCTCCACAAAGCCTGAGTTAGACATGTAGCTAGGCAGGTTCTGTTTTTCAAACTGAGAGACCTCTAATAAATAATTGTATCAGGAGCAAAGGGCACCCTGTCATTTTATAAGTGGAGCACTGGCTATTCGTTCTTCCACCTCTCATTTCTGTTCTCTAAAATTACTGGGTAATTCAGTAACAGGCTATACTTTTGGGTCAAGCTCATTTCCATCCAGCTCTGCCTTTCCAGCCCCTCTCTACCTGCCTCTTTCTCTGAGCCAATTACAGCAAAGTCAGAGGCCTCACAGGAAGCTCTGTCTCCATCACGTGATGGGCTTTTGATTAGACTGTGTGGCCAGTAGTTCCAGCATCTGCTGTGCTAAGGACAAGCTCTTGGCAGAGACCGAGTAGCTCTGAGCCACGGTTTGCTCCCCAACTCCTCCATTGTAATGCTTTTATTTCCAGGAGACAGAGTGGGGTTTCTTCACCTTTTCTATTATTCCTGACAAGACAATGATCATTGCTAGAATCCAAACTGTCAGCAAACCCATGTGGCTCTCACCAGCGGGCCATTTTCCTCTCTGGACGGTCTGCGGGATCTCCTCACCAGCCTGTGGGACACATGCCGTGGTCCTCAGAACAACACCCCCACTGGGTTACAGTAGGTACCTTCTGCCCATACTGCCTCACAGGCCGCTGTGACATTTCTCCTGCCTCTCTGTCCTTCAGGCCCAGTTGCTGACATCTGCCTGGACTGTGCCAGGGCTTGACCCGGGCTAGACTCAGGCTCCCAGGATTGCCCCATCTACCTTCTTCCTGCTCCTCTCCATCTTTGTTGCCAAGGCCCAAGACGCCAAACAGAGAGGCCATTCCAGCTATAGGTAGGTGTCACTTTAGAATAATTGTCTAACTTTTTCCTTGGCAAAATATATCTCATCTATATGTCATTTTTATCTTTGATATTAAAAATTTTAGAAGAGTATTCTTTAAATATGCAAACCCAGGGATATTCACAACAATGTTTAAATTTTAAAAAACCTTATCACTTATAATGTTCGTGCTTGTTTTGTTGAAAAGAATACTTTAAATGTCCATATATACACACACACACATTTTAAATGTATAGAAAATAAATGTTTATGTACAACATAAATATAATGTAACATTTATAATAAAATATTACTAACATATATCAGAATCTTTATTTTAAAAATTGCACAGTGACGGGTCAGTAGAATATAAACACTTCTGTCTTGAATGTACATTGATATTATTAAGCAACTTTTAACTATTTCCCCCAATTAAAGGACTAGAATTTGAAAGCTTGCCTATGCCACAGTATATATGAATCATAAAGTCCAGCCTATACTGTTCCAATCATTCAACAAAAAGGAAGCAAAGGGACCAGCCTTGTTCAGGAGGCACAGACAAATTCATAACAATGCTTAATTATACCCTTTGCATCAACTCATCCTGGATTTCACAGTGAGAATGAAGCTTTAGACAACAGGCAGACTCCTTCATCCAGAAATAATACTCTCCGACCACATAGGAGGCAGAGTCCAAGCCTGCTCAGACAGGAGGCAAGGCGCTTCCTCTACTTGCCAGTAGCCTTATCCTACTACATTCTAAGAACCAGATTGGAAGTTTTCACATAACGTGCTAGGTTTTAGATGTCGTGCTCGATGGTACACATGTGCCACCCAACCCTGCAAGAAGATGCAGTTATTCCATAAGCACACCCGAAATGGAGTTAATGAGGGCAGGTGATGGAAGTCATGATTTAATAACATCCTGCCTAGTAAAAGAGCCGTACGTGCATGTGGTGGGTGTATCAAATATGCTTTTCTTGAAGTATAACTGGCCACTTTACAGTTCTAGTAATGCTGTGGCTGTAAGACACTCAATTTCTCTAAATCTCTGCATATCTGTCATAAGGGAATAAAAATGTCCACTTAGCTCTGTGTCTATTGTGAACTTTGGGTAAGATAATACTTATGAAATAACTAATAAGAATGTGACAAATAACAATGATTCAATAAATGTTATCTCCCTTGTCATTCTTTTACAAATTAAATGTGAAGGGATATGGACAACAGTCCTTTCTACAAGCAAAGCTGTGCCCAAGTGTGAGTCTGGTTTGGGTGGACGTCCAGCCACCTTCACTTCCTCTTCTAGGTTGACCCTCTAGTCTGAAATTGTTTAAAACAATCCTGGCTGCCTTCCTGTCAGCTAGTACGTAATATCCTACTAAAATGTTAATAACTGTGGCTTTCATTTATTGGTGACAGTGCATTATCTCTACACCTAAAAGCTTTTCTGAAAGGTAGGAATTTTCTCCCCTCATTTTGCAAATGGAAACTTTAGGTACCATTAGATGAGAAGACAGATCTAACACTCTAGCAGGGGTATCCAACCTGTTTGTTTACCTGTGGTACCAGAGACTACGAAAAGTATGCATGGACTTCTTCTTTTGCTCATAAGCTTTAGTTGGTGTTTCTGCATTTAATGTGTGGCCTAAGACAACTTTTATTCTTCTAATGGGTAACAGAAAAGAAAAAGGTCTGGACTGCTCTGCAGTCAGCCAGTGCCAGAGCTGTTAGCTGGGCAGCGTGCGGGCTCTCAGTGACCATTTCCGTTACATCACACGCCTCTCTTCTGTTTTCTCATCTATTTCCCTTCCCGGTTTACAAGGCAAGACCTATGCTGTCGTCTTTACTGTAAGATAGTTCTGGACATAAAGTAAGTCCTCTGTAATTTCATGAGGGAAGACAGGGCTGTTCACTCCTGCTGATCCCATAGTTCCTTCCAGCTCAACAAATACCTCCGAAGTCAATATTCCAGGCCTGTAAACTCTCACTGCAGAACTACAGTCTGAAATAAGAAAGGCGATTACAGCCATACTTCACTTACAATCTGTTCTGGGTTCTTTTCCTCAAGGAACTTGTAATATCTGGACTCCATATGTATTATGCTCAAATATTTCAAAACTGGGCATGATGAGCTAAGGGTGATGCTCTGGTTGTACACAGGATTCTGCTTCTTGTGGTCAGAAAAGCACCCTGGGGGAGGTGACATCCAACTAAGACTTTGAATAATGAACAGAATTTCAGTAAGTGACAATAGGGCAAATGGCATTTTGAGCAGAAAGATGTATTAGCAAAATTGAAAAAGTAATTTGTATGCATAACAGTGGTACTTAGAGATAATTTAGGCTGAATCGGGGACCTTCTAAGAATTCAGAAATGACTGACGTAAGCTTGTTTCACTGAAACCCAAACTAAGCACAGAAGCTAAGCATTTGTAATTCACCTTTAAGAGAAGGAAACGCTGAGTAACTTTCATCCAACAGTTTGCCTTTACTGCTGCCCTTGCCAGGCACAACAGGGAAAAGTCGGCTGCAATCCTTGACTTATACAGGACTAGCCGAGTGTGAATTAAATGGAAAGAACAGTAAAAGATGAGCCCAAGGAGAAGGAGAGGAGAGAGATCAAAGCAAACCTTGAAGTGTTAATTGCAGTCACTGACAAAGAGAGAACTTGAAGCTGAAAGTAAGATGATCAGGTCATAAATAGCATCGAATGCAGAATATTAGAAGGTCAGCAGAGGGGGCTCTAAGAGGTGAAAATTGCATGTAAATTCAGAGTAAGAAATTAGGCAATTCAATAAACTCAGAGAAACATGAGATGAGTCCAGAATTAAGAGATAAATTTCCACATCGTGAGTTTAACTAGTTATATCAAAAGAACATGGATAAAACCAGCTTTCTCTATAGAAATAATTAGAAAATAAAATGACCCTCAGACCAGAGCAGAGAATGGTGGACATGGAGTCATAAGAAATGAATGTGGTCCTTTGAAGGCAGGGCGTATGCAGATCGTACACATGCTGGCTTAAGGGATATTGAAGTTGTGTGATGTCTGTAGCTCTCACTGATGGTGTGACCCAAGACAAGCCACTCAACCTCCCTGAGCTCCCGTTCCCACATCTGCATACTCGCCATAACTATGTCCTAGGAGGCAGTGTAACCATAGGCTCCAGAGCTGCACCGAGTAGTTCAAATCCCTGCTCTACCATTTACAATGTGCGACCTTGGGTAAGATCGCTAATCACCTTGCCTCATTTTCTTTTTCTTTAAAATATAAACAGTTACCTATGTGTCACATCATTCATAAAAACCATTTCCAAGAAGCAAGAGTCAAAACTATGAAAGCTTTTTGAAAGCAATATAGAATAATGTCATTACAATCTCAGGATTGAATAGGATGTGTACTTTTTTTCAATGAGAAACAAACATATTTCATAAAGAAAAGGTTGGTAAGTTTGACTACATTAAAATTAATTACAAAAGATTCATTCAGTAAGATAGTGAAAGAATAACCATTAACTGGGAGATGATACCAGCAATTCATATAAAACATAAAATATTGTATTGATATTTAGGATGAAGTAAAAAAAAAAACTACAAATCTAGAAATAAATCCAGTAAGTGAACACTGAAGAGAGTTATTAATGTGATAAAGAGAACGATTAAGATAGGGCAGACAAGGAAGGAGGCGTGTGCTGTTTCTTTAACTTGGTGGTGGACACTTAGGGGTTCATTTTGTCACAATCATATATTATATTTATATTGTAAAGAATATACATTTCTCCCTGATACCAAAACCAGGTAAAGACCCAACTAAAATGGAGAATTTCAGACCAATTTCACTAATGAATATTGATGCAAAATTCTCAACAAAATCTTGGCCAATAGTTTTTTTATTTTTTATGTGCCATGGACCCCTTTGGTACTCTGGTAACATCTGTGGTCCTTCCCTTGGAATTATTTTTGGTTTTTTTTTTGAGACAGAGTCTCAAGCTGTCACACTGGGTAGAAGGCTGTGACGTCACAGCTCTCAGCAACCTTAAACTCCTGGGCTTAAGCGATTCTCTTGCCTTAGCCTCCCGAGGAGCTGGGACTACAGGTGCCCGCCATAATGCCCGGCTACATTTTTTGTTATTGTTGTTGCAGTTGTCATTGTTGTTTTAGCTGACCCGGGCCAGGTTGGAACCTGCCAGCCTCAGTGTATGTGGGTGAGCTATGGGCACTGCCTGGAATTATGTTTTTAAACACATAAAATGAAATACTTAGGATTACAAAGGAAGCCAGTTACATTGAAATATAGTTATTCAATGTAAAAATCAAATTTGTTTTAAAATATATAATAATTTTTATTCAATATAAAAAACAAAT
The DNA here is from genome assembly GCA_963574655.1 of Perodicticus potto. Classification (NCBI taxonomy): domain Eukaryota; kingdom Metazoa; phylum Chordata; class Mammalia; order Primates; family Lorisidae; genus Perodicticus; species Perodicticus potto. Next base: position 12,031 of record CAUYRH010178161.1, read on the forward strand.
CTGTGTTATAATACATGTAATTTTTATTAACACAATAAACTACAAGGTTTAGCAATGGGTTGAATACTATTATAATTTTATGGTAGTATTGAGCATAAATGATATTTCAAGATATCTGTAATAATTGTAATATATGAAAATATGTGTGATATTAATTAGTGATCAATTCAAAGGTACTATGAATACTTTTGTGATTTGTTGCTTACATTCATAATTGAGGAAAATGCTAAATTTTAGTTAGAGGTTGATGAAGATGAAGACAGAATTTTTTTTCACTTGAGTTGATTAATTCCTAGAAATATGTCCATGGACTCCAGATTAAGAACTTCTGTTTTAGATAGTTATCAATTACGCTGTGCTACATACTAAAGTTGTAGAATAAAAAGGTTAACTCACATTTTGCCTTCTTTTTACTGGGTCAGACCCAGATGCTGTACCATATGTGGAAGTTGATTCTGAATAGATAATTTTTTAGGGATAGAAAAAGAAAATATCTAATTTGTGCAAAGAGACATTTTACTGTGGGAAAAACTATGTTCTGGACATAGAAACCTCAGTTGGGAATTTCAGATTTAAAAGGCATACATGGGAAAATAGTAAACTTGGAACACTGCTTTGGCCAGTTTTTTCTCTTAGGCAAAATTAAGGAAGTGTATGGAAATAAAAAACATCAATATGGTTGAAGATGAAATACTACATAGGGGTTTTTATATAACGGTAGCTTTGAGTCACAGTCAGACTTTTAATGGTTTTGTAAAAGGGTAAACCAGCTCTTCTCAAATGAATGATCTTGCTCCTTCATAGAGAACTACAGATGTTAGTTATGGGAAGGAGCTGAAAGTCTTTTCTTTTTTCCCTTCATTTTATAGCTGTAAGGAATCTGAGGTAGATTTAGTGACTAGATAAAAGTTGCACATCTAATAAGTGTGGAAGCCATGAGGGTTTCATGGGTATGTGATTTGTGCTGTTGTAGAGAGCTCTGGGCTTAGTTAAAAGTTCTGTTATCACTGCCTTGACATTACTAATGATTTTTTTAAACAAGAGGTCCTATAGTTTTCATTTTGCGTCAGGCCTCACAAGTTATGTAGCAGATCCTAGAGTTGAGACTTTACTTAGGTCTTCTGATCTATACTGAGACTGGTTTACTCTATGCTTCCATAATTGATTTTTTTTTTCTTTTTTGTAGAGACAGAGTCTTACTTTATTGCCCTCAGTGGAGTGCCGTGGCGTCACACAGCTCACAGCAACCTCCAATTCCTGGGCTTAGGCTATTCTCTTGCCTCAGCCTCCCGAGTAGCTGGGACTACAGGCACCTGCCACAACGCCTGGCTATTTTTCTGTTTTGCAATTCGGCCGAGGCTGGGTTTGAACCCGCCACCTTCGGTATATGGGGCCGGCGCCCTACTTGATGAGCCACAGGCGCTGCCCTGCTTCCATAATTGATTAACTAGCTTTGGAAAAAATTCTCTTGCATTATGCAGTTCAATTCTCTTCCAGCACCTAACTAGTGATTCACCATGTGAAGGTGTGTGTTTCCCAGTGGGTAGTGTTGGGGGAGCATGACATTACCTGCAGAACTGTTTCAAAGTGAGGACACAATGAAAGGAAACTCATGCAGCCATATATGAGGTATTGGGGTGCATGTGTGTATCTATTTTTATTGTTCATGTTGTTCCTTGAGACTGTAAGTTCCATGAATGCAGGGGCATTGTTTACATGGTATCCTCAATGCCCAGTTTAGTGTTTGTCAAATAGCAGGTTTTCTCTATCTTTGGACATCAATGGGAGGACAGCTGGTACCAATGGGAATGTAGCCCTTAGGTTTGTTAAGATGAGAGAAAGGTAGAAAAACAGTGACTTTGGATAAGTACCTGATAAACAGCTAATGTTGAGATAATTTGCTTTTGTACTATTGTACAGTGATTTGGTCTATTCTACTGTTGTTAACTCAGTCAAAATTTGCTAAAATTATTTTATTTAAGTCTCATTAACTATCTCCTAACAAAAAAATCCATTATGTCTTATTTTAGAGCTATGCACTTTCACATCTTCTGTTTTATATGATCCTCACAATAATCAATCACTTGAGGTAGGTGAGTAGGAAAGGAGTTTTCATTCCTATTTTACTTGCAAGGAAAATGAGGTGAAGAGAGGTTTACTTGTTTGAGCATCAGAGTCACAGCAAGATCTCTCATTCTGACATCCTAACTGGATCTCTTTACCCTAATTCATTAAAGTAAAAGCTCTGTCACTGAGAGGCAGGCAAGCTCTAGGGGTGTCCAACCTAAGGCCCGCTGGCTTATGGTGGAGGATTACGGGATGGTGGATATCATGAAAAGTATGACCTTTTGCTCATCAGGTTTGTTAGTCTTGTGTATTTAACATGTGGCCCAAGATAACTCTTCTTTTTTCATTGTGGTGCAGAGAAACCAAGTTTGGAGACCCCTGTGAGTCTAGGCTTTCCTGTGGTAAAGCTTCAGGGGAGAAGGCAAATTGAGTAAGAGGCAGAGAAAGCAATAGAGTACTCAATGACAAACACATAGCAAGCTTCTCATCCCACCTCATACATGAAACGTGCCAAGAGCCAGAAGAAGATAGTGCAAGAAAATGGGTTCTTCTGGATTGTTACCCACCATGTTTTGATCCCATGAGTGAAGACTATCATGGAGTTTCACTGATAGACAAGTGTTTCTTTTGAAATATGAGAATTTTGAGAAAAACAGCATTTGAAGTCATAGGATGAATGGACGTTTTGTTTCAGCTCTAATCAACAGAGCCTGTCCCAGGCTCTGTGGTAGCTGGGCTATGAAAGGGAAGCAACACCTCTATTCAGGGCAGAGGCAGCTAAATCATACGGGAGAGCTGAAGGTGATATGTGAGCTACAGCTTGAAGGATGAGTAGGGGTTCACCAAATTGGGGGTGAGAGAGATGGGTAGTCCTGGCATAAGTAATGGCAAATGTGAGGGGAAAGAGCTATGACAAAGCTGGAGCTTGGAATATGAGCAGGGAATGGCAGGAGACAAGGTCAGAAATTTGCTTAGGCCAGGATTATTAGGGTTCTTATATATCTTGCTTAGGAATTTTGATTTTAACCAGGAATGTCTTTTTATATATTTGCTACATCTGCCCTATTCAGAAATAGCCTCAGGGCTGTGAACAGTGGCTGAAGAGCTACAAAGGGCTCAGATAATTTATGCTAAAGCTTACCCGAAGTACAAGGCAGTGGGTGATAAGAACATTTTCATTCTCCAAATCCATCTGTGTCTGAGCTCTGTTTTTCTGTTTTCTTTGTTTCTGCCCTATTTCTTGTCTGTGGAATCTCTCTTTTCTCCTCATGTGGGGTTCTCAGCCTGGGCATCTCTTTTCTTCCCTCCTTTTCTTTCTTTACTCTCCTGTTTTCACTCCTCTTTTAAGCTCTCTGCCTTTTCTCTCTCTCCTTCCTTATAGAGCAGCAGTTCTCAACCTGTGGGTCCCGACCCGAACAACCCTTTCACAGGGGTCACCTAATATTAGATATTTACATTAAAATTCATAACAGCAGCAAAAATTACAGTTATGAAGTAGCAACAAAAAATAATTTTATGGTTGGGGGTCACCACAACATGAGGAACTGTATTAAAGGGTCACAGCATTAGGAAGGTTGAGAACCACTGTTGTAGAGGTTCTGGTTTGAAATCATACATTCTTATAACAGAAAGGCTTCAGAATATTCTAGTAGTTCCCAAAGAAGGAAAGAAAGTTTCCTTAAGTCCCAGGAAATACGACTATATATTTAAATAGTTTGAATGAATATTCTTAAACTGATTATCGAGGCCTGAAAGATGCAATGCTTAAGCCATCTCTGGTAATAGGAATGGGGTTACCTGTATCCCAACTGTATGGCTGAGACCAGGAGAGGGTGATTCCCTCTAAGAATGATGTGTTATTTTTTTTTTTTTGACCGCAGGAGAGGAAAATGGATGTTGAGGAGGAATCTACAAATATGCACTATACTAACTTAACAGGGTTATTTTGAGGATCTAATGCAATAAAGGATGTGAAAAATTAGAAAATATTTTACTTATGACTAGCATTAATTTTATTAAGTATTTGAAAAAATGCAGTGTTAGAAATGTGTGAGATTAAAAAGCTGGTTATTGACTTTATCATTATAATTATTATATCTTCATAATAGAGAAATCTTGGCTAACTTGAATTTATTTTTCGACTTATGATAGCATTTATAGATTCTAGATCCAAAAGCCAAATTACAAAATGATTAAAACCTGCGTTTTGTAAATAGGTATTTTTTCTAGATATATTTTAAAGAAGTATAATAGGAAGGTTCGCCTTTTCATTCATTTCACTAAAAAAATGAATTCATTTTCTTCTTTTTATATGAATGTTTACCTGCATTAAGTGGGTAACACTTGGATTTAATTTCAGCTGTCTGGAAAATGAGTATGATTTCATGCACTCGCAAAAAACATACTTTTCTATTTATTTTGATTGCATTACATAGGATGACAATTGAATAATTATAACATTCAATGTCAGTTACTAAAAATGAAATTTTGCTCTCCTCTTAAAAGTGATATAGTGTAAAATAGACAAATTACACTTGATTTGAATGGTAGCTAATTTTTAACTCTGAGATGATTGACTCAACCACAACAAAACCATTTCATTGTAGAGACATGACAATTGCAGGGATGTGGTTTTAGTAGGCATCATATTTTTTTGTCATTTCAAGGCTATAAACTTTTAACCTTTGTCAAAAATTCTTTTGATTTTTTTTTTAGTCTGAATTTGATTTAAAGTTGTCCACTCAAGATTGTCTAACATCAGCATCTAAACAGTATTCTTTAGATGATATTGGTAAATAACAAGGAAGTGGTTTGGATGTGGTTCCAGTTATTCTGTTGCTCTATTCTTCTGTTGTGGTTTACAGAAATATCTTTTGGAAGTTTTAATATCCTTCCTGTACTTAATTGCAACCAGGCTTTCCTAATTACTACTACAATGAGTTTGTTTTTTTAGCACTTTAAGTATTTTCACATATAGTACATTTTGTCAGTTTACCCCCATTTGTATATTGTTCATATTATTAGTATATAGACATATGAAAAGTAGATAAAAATTTAGTTCTTATTTTTTTTGACAAACTTTTGAATCTCAAGCAAGTATAGGAATCTGAAATTCATCTTTTGTTTCTAGATACACCTGTGTTTCTGCTTTTCTTTTTTTACTTTGTACTTTTTAAAAACAATGTTGTTTAAATATATATATATATATATATATATATATATATATATATATATACAGTATTGTATATAACAAAATAAACTCTATTTCAAGTGACAACTTAATAAAATTTAGTGAGTTTTGCAACCATTATTGTGTATCAAGTTTTTTTTTTTTTTGAGACAGAGCCTCAAGCTGTTGCCCTGGGTAGAGTGCTGTGGTGTCACAGCTCACAGCAACCTCTAACTCCTGGGCTTAAGCGATTCCTTTGCCTCAGCCTCCCAAGTAGGTGGGGCTACAGGCACCGCCACAGCGCCCGTCTATTTTGTGGTTGTAGTTTTCATTGTTGTTTGGCAGGCCCTGGCTGGGTTTGAACCCGCCAGCTCCGGTGTGTGTGGCTGATGCTTTAGCTGCTTGAGCTACAGGTGCTGAGCCTGTATATCAAGTTTTAAGATGAATACCCATGTTATCACCTCTGGTCTGGATCTTACCAATCAGTCTGATTTGGACCAGTTTTGAGTGGGGATAGATTTAGGGCTAGGCTGACTCAGAAGTCAGGGTCCATTATGTCTTCTGTGGGCTCTAAGATTTGTAGGTCCTTTCCTTCATAAAAACATTAAAAATTATATTTTATAGTTGTAATGGTATAAAATGATTATAATTTGTTTTATGTGTTTATTATTATTAGATTGACTTTTTCTTCTGATTTTAAAAGAAATTAAAATTAAAATATTTCTAGGTAATCTTAAAGTGTTGTGGGCCTTAGACATTGTGCCTACTGTGCCTAATTAATCAGTCAACTCTAGAAGAATTATTTTGAGAAAAGCATATAAATGTGCCAAATCAGTGAGAAAGACAATTGCTTATCTAGGGAGGAGGTGGAGATTGAGCTGAGATTATGCAGGAGTATGAGTAGAGGATGGAAAGGTAGAGAGGCAGCTTTATCTATGACCAAGAGAGTTGAGGGATTGCTTTTTTGGGGAGACCCCTTTGAGGAATTCTCTCCCTTCGAAGGAGAAGAAAAAAAAAGAGGGAAATAGACATCTCAAGAAATCAGGTAACAGTGATTTTACATTTGAACCTCCCTTTTTTGAGGAGCTTTTTCTATTCTTGCTTTAAAGGCCCTTGTTAGCCTAATAATCCTAAATTACCTGCGGCCAATTTTTTTTTTTTCTTTTTTTAGAGACAGAGTCTCACTTTATCGCCCTCGGTAGAGTGCCGTGGCATCACACAGCTCACAGCAACCTCCAACTCCTGGACTTAGGCAGTTCTCTTGCCTCAGCCTCCCAAGTAGCTGGGACTATAGGCGCCCGCCATAACACCCAGCTATATTTTTTTTTGCAGTTCCGCTGAGGTCAGGTTTGAACCCGCCACCTTCGGTTTATGGGGCTGGCGCCTTACTCGTTGAGCCACAGGTGCAGACCGGCCAATTTTTTTTTAATAAAGAGATGAGAGGGGTCTTGCTATATTGCCAAGGCTGGACTTGAACCCTTGAGCTCAAGTGGTCCTCCCACTTCAGCTTCCCAGGTAAGTGGAATGCAGGCATGCATCACTGTGCTGTGCTCTGTAGCCCATATTTAATCCTAGACCAACTTCATTCTTTAATCAGCTTTTTCCCTAACTAAGATCCTCTACTGCTCTATTTAAATTAGTAGTGGGGTATGGTGGTTCACATCTGTAATCCTAGCACTTTGGGAGGCTGAGGGTGGTGGATTGCTTGAGCTCAGGAGTTCAAGACCAGCCTGAGCAAGAACGAGACCCTGTCTCTACTAAAAATTAGAAAAACTAGCTGGGTATTATGGTGGGCACCTGTAATTCCAGCTATTCGGGAAGCTGAGGCAGTAGGATCACTTGAGTCCAAGAGTTTGAGGTTATTTTGAGCTATAAAGCCATAGCACTCTAGCCAGGGTGACAGAGTGAGACTCTGTCTCAAAAACAAAACAAAACAAAACAAAACAAAACAAAACATTTAGGGGATACAAATAGATATTAACATTTAATCTCAGGTTCAATATGAATTTTAGGAATTTTTTTCTACTTCAGTGAAAAATATCATTGAAATTTTGATAGGGATTGCATTCAATCTGTAGATTGCTCATAGTAATAATAATAATAACGGTTCTTCCAATTCACAATTTGAATATGGGGTATCTTTTTATTTATTTGTATCTTCTTTCATTTCTTTCATTAATGTTTTATGGTTTTCTTTTCTTTTTTTTTTTTTTTCTGTAGAGACAGAGTCTCACTTTATTGACCCTGGTTGAGTGCCATGGTGTCACACAGCTCACAGCAACCTCCAACTCCAGGGCTTAGGCAATTCTCTTGCCTCAGCCTCCCGAGTAGCTGGGACTACAGGCGCCCAGCACAGCACCTGGCTATTTTTCTGTTTTTGCAGTTCAGCCGAGGCCGGGTTTGAACCCGCCACTTTCAGTATATGGGGCTAGTGCCCTACTCAATGAGCCACAGGTGCCGCCCATGTTTTATGGTTTTCAATATATGCATCTTTTATCTCCTTGGTTCAATTTATTCCTAGTATTTTGTTTTTTCAATGTTGTTAAAAATAGGATTTTTTTCTTGGCTTTTTTTTTTTTTTTTTTTTTGAGACAGAGCCTCAAGCTGTCACCCTGGATAGAGTGACAATCCAGGGCTCAAGCGAGTCTCCTGCCTCCGCCTCCCCAGTAGCTGGGACTACAGGCACTCGCCACAACGCCCAGCCATTTTTTTGGTTGCAGCCGTCATTGTTGTTTGGTGGGCCCCGGCTGGATTTGAACCCGCCAGCTCAGGTGTACGTGACTGGCGCCTTAGCCCGTTGAGTCACAGGTGCCGAGCCTTTCTTGGCTTTTTTGAGGTGCGGATGGTTCATTATTAGTGTGTGGAAATGCTACGGATGTTTATAGATTAATTTGTTATCCTGAATTTGTTTATTAGTTTTAACATTTTTAACTATACTGAATTTTAACATTAACTATACTGAATTTGTTTATTAGTTTTAACATTTTTTTTGATGGAGTCTTTAGGGTTTTCAATGCATTAAGATCATGTTGTTTGTACAAAGAGATAGTTTTACTTCCTCCTTTGTAGTTTTGATGCTTTTTATTTCTTTCTCTTATCTAATTGCTCTGTCTAGAACGTCCAGTGCTATACTGAATGGAAGTGGTGAGAGTTGTCAGCCTTGTATTGTTTCTGTTCTTAGAAGAAAAGCTTTCAGCTTTGAAAACATTCATTTCAACTTTGAATATGATGTTGGCTGAGGGCTTCTGATATTTGACTTTAATTGTGTTGAGATACAGTCCTTCTATACTTAATTTGTTGAGTTTTTATTATGAGAAGATGTTGAATATTGTCAAATGCTTTTAATGCATCAGTTGAAATGCATTTTTATTCTTCACTTTGTTAATGAAGCTGAAGCAATCTTAAGCAAAAAGAACAAAGCTAGAGACATCAAACTTTCTGATTTCAAAGTGTGTTACAAAGCTATAGTAATCAAAACATCATGATACTGGCATGAAAACAGACATACATAGATCAAAGGAATAGCATAGAAATCCCAGAAATAAATCCAAACAGTTACAGTAAATTGATCTTTGTCAATGGTGCCAAGAACATACAATGGGGAAAGGATAGTCTCTTCAATAAATGGTGCTGGGAAAATTGGATAGTCATAGGCAGAAGAATAAAATTGTACCGTTATCTCACAACATATATAAAAATTAACTTAAAATGTGGTAAAGACTTAAACATAAGAACTAAACCTGTTAAAGTATTAGAAGCAAACATAGGAAAATCCTTGACATTTTTCTGGGTGGTGATTTTTGGATATGAGTTTAAAAAGTATAGACTATAAAAGCAAAAACAGACAAATGAGATTGCATCAAGCTAAACAGCTTCTACACAGCAAAGGAAACAATCAACAAAGTGAAGAGATAATTTATGGAATGGGAGAAAATATTTGCAAAACATATACCTAATGGAGGTTAATATCCAAAATATATAAGGAACTCAAGCAATTCAATAGCAAGAAAACAAACAACCCCATTAAATTGGATAAAATACCTGAATGGACCATTTCTTAAAACAAGACATATAAATGACCTCGGTATATGAAAAATGCCCAACATCATTAATTACCAGGGAAATGCAAATCAAAAGTCATAATTAGATATCACCTGCATCTGTTAGTATGACTATTAATAAGAAGTACAAAATATAACAAAATTTTTTTTTAAATATACCAAATTTTAATAAAGATATGGACAAAAAGGAATCCTTATTCACTGTTGTTAGGAATGTCAATTAGTACAGCCATATGGAAAATAGTATGAACGTTTCAATAATTTCATTTCTGTTAATATATTCATAGGACATTAAATCAGTATGTTGAACAGATATCTGCATCCTCAAGTATTCACAGCAGTAAGATTATGGAATCAACCTAAGTGTCTATCAGTGGATGTGTGGATAAATAAATGTGGTATATGTGTGTGTGTGTACATGTATATTTATAGCACACATGTACATCATACATGTACCATTAATGTACAATTAACAAATGAAAAACAAAAATCATCAAGTAAAGCAAAATAAATTGAAAAGTTTATCTTATTTTAAGAAGAGCAGTTAGGAAGGTAAAAACATACAAAAAAAAAGAAAAAAAAGAAAAATCAGATGACTTACAAAGAAACTGTAGAGAATTTTACATGCTCTATTATGTTATTGTTTTATGGTATTAGTTAGATTAACTGCAAATTGACTTCAGTACAAAATGTGGTTTGTTGTCTTTTTAAAGAAGATTGAGTGGATGTAATTGTATTGGGATGATGCTCTGGTTTTGTATAACTAAAATCATTAATTATATTCATGGGCGTTACACATTTTTATATGACATGAGTGACAAATGATGAAAATCAGGTCTTTTAACTTTTAATAACTCATAATCACTACAGGGATAGTATTCCAAAGGAAAAAAAGAATAAAATAGGAAGACAAATTTTTATGATGATCTAATTTAATTATCTTATTAGATACTTTAAAATAATTTGGTACTTTTACCAAATTGTTTTAAATGTTCTGGGAAAAAATAGAAATAATTAAGGTCAAGATATAAAAGAAATGGAAAGAGAAAGATGTATTGCTGTTGGCATGTATTTCCTAAATTGAAATTTTTTTTATAATTGCTACTGAATCTCACTATGTCGCCCTCAGTAGAACGCTGTGGTGTCACAGCTCACAGAAACCTCAAACTCTTGAGCTTAAGTGATTATCTTGCCTCAACCTCCCAAGTAGTTGGGACTACAGATGCTTTCCCCAATGCCTGGCTATTTTTTGTTGCTGTTGTCGTTGTTTAGCAGGCCTGGGGCAAGTTGGAACCCACCAGCCTCGGTGTATGTGGCTGGCACCCTTACCACTGAACTACGGGTGCCGAGCCCTAAATTGAGTTTGTTTTTACAGAATATAGTAGAATAATGAATTTCATTGACCATTCCTAAAACTGGGTTTAACAGTATTAGAATCACCTATATTTTCTACTACCTGAGTTAGAAAAATTTATTTTTGTTGCTGAGTTATTCAGTTCCACCTTCATCTTTGTATTTTCAGGGGTCAGAAAATTTTATGTAGACTAAAATGTAGTATGTAGTAATCATATCCTTCTTCACTCACTATAAGTTATGGACTTGTTGATTCCTATTGTATTAGGTATATTTGGTCTCAGCTATTTTGCTATCATTGTAGCTACACTATCAGTAAACCACTAACATTAAGCATTGTGGCTCAGATTTAGTAATAATTCTAGGACCATTAATTCTTCATAGAATGGGTAGGAGGTATAATGGTGAGTAATTTTTTCATGTTTATAATTATTTTTTAGCCTAGAGTCATTACATACCAGCAATGTATAATAAGACCTTAATTAGCTGGAGTGCTTAGCAATCTGGATATTATGGTTGATTTCATTTTCTAGATGACTGAGTGTTAAAGGTAATTATTTTGGTTTCAACCCTTGTCATAAAAAAATCTTCTAAAATGCTTTAATTTACTTTCATGTCATGGTAAATGCCATATACTAAATATATTTTCATCTTAGTGGCTATTATTATTCTTTTTACATACTGATTTTCACTTAGAGAGTAAGAAATTATGTTGCTTCTGCACTTGTGGCATCCATCCATCCATCCATCCATCCATCCTTCTCTCCTTTCCTCTTCCACATCTGTCATATGGTAGAGTATATAATAAATGATATTTGAGCCAGCAAGATTTTTGACCCATAGTAGTTGGGGATATAGACAATAAAAAACTAATAAGGAAACATATCGTTTGATAAAGAAAACAAGGTACTTATGTTCGATAGACTGATTAGGAAAGACTATTGTAAGGAGTTAAAATCTGGGACATGAGAAGGACTCTGCCATGTAACTAGCTGTGTCAAGATTATTCAAGATAGAGGGAACAATAAATATATGGGCACTAAATCTGGCCATTTATTAATGTTCATCTGAACACTAAACATGGTACATAAATGGAATTTCAAATAATACCCCATGTATATAGTTAGCAGGTCCAGTTGAAGTTAGGAGCAGTAACAAACTTTTGTTGAGGAAGCAGGGAAAGGGGAGTTCTTGTCTGGGTATTGACCTAAACCAATAGAACAGGAATTGAGTTCTGGTATTCTGGTCAAATGGTAGTAGAAGCAACACAAGACTCCAAACTGTTTTAATCTTTTTGCCACTTGGACTGATTCAAGGCCTGTTATTGAGAAGGTTGAGATAGTTTGGAAAAAGAATGGTTTGATTATTAACAATATCTGCCAAGGAACAACATTAGGAGAGTGCTACAAATCAGCTGTCCTTGGAGTAGATGCTCCATTACACGGACAGTTTACACTCTCCAAAGGTGAATTATTGTGATCAGCACAGAGCAATGGAACTTAACTTGATGACTATATACTGATCTTGTGTCTTGTAACCTTTCTGGGCTTATTTATTAGTTCTAAGAGTGTTTTAGTAGAAGATAGGATTTTTCATATACAAGACCTCATCATCTGCAAATTGAGATAGTTTTACTTCTTCCTTTCCAATCTTTACTAGCATTGGATTTCTTTTTCTACATTAATTACCCTGGGCAGAACCCCAGTTCAATGTTGAATAGAGGTGGCAAGAGCAGTTATCTTTTCTTGTTACTGATTTCTGGACAAAACATTTAGTCTTTCCCCATATGTGTGATATTAACTGTTCTTTTTTTTTCTAGATAGTCTTTATCAGATTGGGGAGGTTCCCTGTATTCTTATTTTACTGAATATTTTTATTATATGTGTCATAACAGAGTGTTGAAGTTTGGCAAATGCTATTTAGTTTGTATCCCTTATTCTGTAAGTATGTTGGTTGGTTATTGATTGATTAACAGTTGACATTGATTTTTGTGTAATTTATTGAACCAATTTTTCAATCCTGGAAATAATCTAACTTGGTTAAGTTGTATAATCCTTTCCCTGTGTTGCTGTATTCAGTCTGTCATTATGTCACTGAAGAATTTTTGGTCTGTATTTGTAAGGGCTATTGGTCTGTCCTTTTTTTTTTCCTGTCAGCTCTTTAATATTTTTGTCAGCTCTTTGTGTCTGTAATAGTCACCTTGTAGAATGAGTTCAGAAGCATTTCTTCCTTTTTTCTAGCTTTTGGAAGAGTTTGTGAAGAATTGGTACTAGTTCTTTAATTGTTTGGTAAATTTCATCAGTAAAGCTAAAAAAAAAACTGGGATTTTTTAAATTTTTAAGTTTTGTGATTACTAATTCACTCTCTCTTCTTATTGTTTATTTAGTTTTTCTATTTATTGTTTAGTTTCAGTAGTTTGAGTCTTTCTAGGAATTTGTCCATTTTATTTAGAATGTTTAATTTATTGACATAGTTGTTCAGGGTATTCATCTGTAATCCTTTTTATTTCTGTAAGGTCGGTAGAGGTGTTTCCTCTCTTTCATTGCTGATTTTAGAAACTTGAGTTTTCTCTTTTTCTTTGTGAGTTTAACTTAATGTTTATTAATTTTTTAAAATGATTTATTTTCTCTATGGGTTTTATATGTTCTATTTCATTTATTTCCACGTTTATCATTTATTTCCTTCGTTTGGTCAGTTAATTTATTCCTTTTTTCCCAGTGTCTTAAGGTAGAATGTTAGATTATTGGTTTAAAACTTAAAAAAATATAAAGGTATTTTCAGCTTGAAATTTTCCTGTAAGAGTCAATTATCTTGAAGTATTTTCTAATTTCTCATGTGATTTCCTCTTTGATACAGTAGTTTGTAGGAATATATTGTTTAGTATTTACCTGTTTGTGAATTTCCTGGATATTCTCCTGTTATTAATTTCTCACTTCATTCCACTGTAGTTGTGAATATTATTTGTATAATTTCAGTCCATTTAAATATATATATATATATATATATATATATATATATATATATATATATATTTATTTATTTTTTGAGACAGAGCCTCAAGCTATCACCCTGGGTAGAGTGCTGTGGCATCACAACTCATAGTAACCTCGAACTCCTGGGCTCAAGCGAGTCTCCTGCCTCCACCTCCCAAGTAGCTGGGACTACAGGCGCCCACCACAACGTCTGGCCATTTTTTGGTTGCAGCCGTCATTGCTCTTTGGCGGGCCCGGGCTGGATTCAAACCTGCCAGCTCAGGTGTATGTGGCTGGTGCCTTAATCCGTTGAGCCACAGGCGCCGAGCCAGTCCTTTTAAATTTGATGAGGCTTGTGTTTTGCCTAACAAATGGGTTAAGCTGGAGGATATTCCAGGTCACTTGAGAAGAGTATGTATTTTGCTGTTCTTGGGTGTAATGTTATATAGAGTTCTGCTGTTTAGGTCTAATTAATTTATAACTATATATAATATTTCAAGTAAGTATCAAATTATTTTCCAAAGTGGCTACACTATTTCAAAATCTCACCCAAAATTTATGAGGTTTCCAATTTCTCCACGTCCTTGACAACATTTGCCATTCTCTGTCATATTTTACTTAGTGGGTGTGAGGTGATTTTAATTTTCATCTTGTATTTCAAGTCTTCTTTTCTTGTTGATTTTCTTTCTTCTTCTTTTTTTTTTTTTTTTTGAGACAGAGCCTCAAGCTGTCACAATGGATAGAGTGCTGTGTCATCACAGCTCATAGCAACCTCCAATTCCTGGGCTCAAGCCAGTCTCCTGCCTCCACCTCCCAAGTAGCTGGGACTACAGGCGCCTGCCACAACGCCCGGCCATTTTTTGGTTGCAGCCGTCATTATTGTTTGGCAGGCCTGGGCTAGATTCCAACCCGCCAGCTCAGGTGTACATGGCTGGCGCCTTAGCTGCTTGAGCCACAGGCGCCGAGCCTTCTTGTTGATTTTCTGCTTAATTGTTTTATCCATTAATATAAGTCAGATACATGTATTAAATGACCATCTATTATTGTTGAATTTTCTATTTTCCCTTGAAATATGCGACATTTTGCTTTCTGTATTTTGGAAGCCCTTTTGTTAGGTACATATATGTTTATAATTATGTCTTCCTGATAGATTGACCATTTTGTCATTATAAAGTGTACATCTTTGTATCTAGTAGCAATTATTGTTTTAAAGTCTATTTTATCTCATGTTTGTATATATTTCATCTAATTTTTTGGTTACTATTTTCAAAAAGTATTAGTCTGCTAGGGCAGCCATAACAAGCTACCACATACTTGGTGGCTTAAACAGCAGATTTCTTTTCTTTCTTTTTTTTAAATTTTAAAATAGGTATATTTTTGTAAACTAGAAATCGTCATTAGAAAAATATTATGAAATGATTGTCAAACTAACTTCTGTATTATTGCAGGGGTTCATGGCTCTTAAAACTGAAGATTGCTCCTATTTCTACTCCTGCAGGAAAGTGGAGAAAGGTATACATATAACAACAAGGTCATCATTTATAGTTCTAGTCACTGAGAATTTTGTGCAAAACAGCTGCTGAGGTCATGAGGATTTCAGTACCTTGATCCCTTTCACAAGACTTTCATTATTATTAACAGTATTAATTTCTCAAAACTCACATATTCAGAGTGTTGTGAAAGGCCTGAGATGTCTTGGAGTCCAAACCAGGATTCCTCAATACTTTAGTCCTGTCACCTTTTTTTGAAATAGGATGAGTTAAAAGTACTATTTAAGCTTTTATCAGGCTCAGGTATATTTTGGTCTTGCATTCGAACTAGTGTAGGAGCCATGGTGTAGTACCCAAACATTTGTTGACACTGATAGAACTGATACTATCTTTAGGGCAGATTAAGAGGTGTTCAAAGGACCTCAATTCCTGGTTGAGCTAGAGGTGTGATATACTGTAGAACCTTCATAGTTGACCCCCTCCCTACATTGACCACCTCAAGTTGACCCTATTTTCCTTTTTTAAAATTTTCTTTTATTGTTGGGGATTCATTGAGGGTACAATAAACCAGGTTACACTGATTGCATTTGTTAGGTAAAGTCCTTCTTATAATTGTGTCTTGCCCCCCTAAGGTGTGTCACACACTGAGATTCCCCACCCCCCTCCCTCTCTCTGCTCTTCCTTTTTCCTACCACTCTTCTTTCGTCTCTCTCTGTTCTCCCCTTCCCCCACCCCGTACTGTGTACTAGGTCATTAATTGTCCTCATATCAAAATTGAGTACATAGGATTCATGCTTCTCTTATCTTTGTGATGCTTCACTAAGAATAATGTATTCCACTTCCATCCAGATTAATACAAAGGATGTAAAGTCTCTATATTTTTTAATGGCTGAATAGTATTCCATGGTATACATATACCACAGCTTGTTAATCCATTCTTGGTTTGGTGGGCATTTAGGCTGTTTCCACATTTTGGTGATTATAAATTGAGCTGTGAGAGATTTATTTTCTTATGGTTCTGGATGCTAGAAGCCTGAGATGAAGGTTTTGGGAAGGTTGGTTTCTTCTGAGGGCCATGAGGGAATGATTTGTAATACTCTTAGGAGATCAACCATACTGGATTGGGAAATACCCTAATAACCTCATTTTAGTTGAATTACCTCTTTAAAGATCCTGTCTCCCAATACCATCACATTTTGCAGTACTGGCGTTAGGACTTCAACGTATGAATTTTTGGGGAGGACACAATTCAACCCATAATATACAGAGTATCTTTTTTTTTGCTTTGCTTTTCTTTTTTTCCTTTTTCTTTTTTCTCTCAGTCTCTTTGTGTCTTTGAATCTTAAGTGTGTCTTTTATAGACAGAATATAGTTGGATAATTTTTCAAAAATGCGTACTGCCAAATTTCTGCTTTTTAATTGGAATGTTTTGTCTGTTTAATGTAATTACTAAGGTAGAATTTATGTTCGCCATTCTGGTATTTTTTTATATGTCTTAATGTCTTTTTTTGCTTCTCTTTTCCTCCATTACTGCCTTTAAAAATTATTATTATTATTATTATTTTTTTGAGACAGCCTCAAGCTGTCACCCTGGATAGGGTGCCGTGGCATCACAGCTCACAGCAACCTCCAATTCCTGGGCTCAAGCGAGTCTCTTGCCTCTGCCTCCCAAGCAGCTGGGACTACAGGCGCCCGTCACAACACCCGGCCATTT
>CAUYRH010178162.1:0-11121 GCA_963574655.1 Perodicticus potto
AGTTCAATCCCTGCCTTTTAGGGCACTGGCCGCTGTCTAGTGAGGAAAACTAACAGGACAGCGTGAGCCAGCGCCAGGGCGGGCACAGATGCCGGGAAGAAAGACCTGGGGGAGGCCCGCAACGTCGGCGGACACCGTGCAGGGCGAGCCCGCATCAGCGACCGCACGGAAAATCGGCTTCCGGGCTCATCAGAGGGCTGCGGCCCCGGGGGCCACTCACAGCATCCCTTCGTGACCCGCCCTCCGGGGGAGTTCACCCGGCCCCCACCCCTCGCCTCCCGAGAGGCCTCTCGGTCCCCTCTCTCTGCCCCTGCACACAGGCCGCCTGCCCGGAACCCCCTCCCTTCTCCTTCCTACGGGCCTCCCGCCGGGACCTTCTCCGGACGCCCCCTCCCCACAAGCCGCCCGCTGGGACCTCCTCCGGGGCCCTTCTCCTCCTTCCCACAAGCCGTCCGCCCGGACCGCCTCGGGGACCTCCCCCACCACGGGCCGCCCGCTGGGACCTCCTCAGGGCCCCCAGGCTACACGCAAGCACCACGCGCAGGCCGCACCCCACCCCCGCGCTTCCGGCCCCGCCCCCCCGCGCGGAGGACTGTGGGAACGGCTTCCCTGGATTCCGCGCTTGGCAACGGCTGGAGCTGCGCTCGGTGCTGGTCCTGCGGAGGCTCTGTGTGGATTCTGGCAAACGCGACGTCTTCCCTGGGCTGGACTCGCGGTCACCCCGCTCCCCTCAGCGCGAGGTAGGAGAAGAGCTCCGGGCCGTGCACCGCCGGGCCCCCTCCCGACCGTCACGCGACAGCGGTGTGGGGGCGTCTGCAGTGGGCCAGCGAGGACGCTCTGCTCCCTCCGTCCCCGCCCCCTGTGGTGACAGCGTTCGTTCGCTCCGGAGCGCGGCGGCGGTTCCCAGGCTATGGGCTTTTCTTGCGCTGCAATCCCGTTGGGGTGGCTGTCCTACATCGCAGTCAGAGACAGGGACTCCAGACCAAATCGGACCGTTGCAGCTCCTCTTGAATTTCACAGAAAATAGGGTGCACATTCCTCTTTAATTTTTGTTTGCACTTGAAATTGCCTAATAAAAGCTGAATCAGGAGTGAAGGTGAAAGTACATAACAGAATGCGCAAAGCATGTACTTAGCCTCACAAAGATGGAAAATTCTAACGACATGAAATACTCTTTTCACATAATTACGTTTTCTTTTACTAACTTGATATTCTGGTTGGGAGCTTTTGAGAAACTACAGTAGGTGAAGTAGACTACATCATAAACAGTAGAAGAGTATCAAAAAATAACACATTTCAAAGAAGGTTTTAGTGACATTTAATTCTTGTTAATATAGATGGCATCATCCCCAGATTATTTCAATATGAGAGGCTTGTTATGCATATAAGCTGCTTTGAAACCCTAGGTTGTAACATTTGTTCTGCCACTATAGCTGTTAGCCCTGGGTGATTCCAGTCACCTTTTTTGGCCTCTATTCTCCACATTTTAAAAATTTTTATGTTCCACCAGGTCTGTTCAGTTAAATCTCATCCTGGTTAAAACCTTTTTACAACCCAGTCAAAATGATCTCTGGCTCTAAAAGTTGCTTGTGTTTATGATTTATGTATAAGCTAAACTGACTAAAACTGGGTCACAATCAGGAAATTCATGTTTGCTATAGTGGTTCTCAACGTGTGGGCCCCATACTAGCAGCATCAGCATCATTTGGGAACTTGTTAGAAACCCACATTCTAGCCCAGTGTGGTGGCTCAGGGCTCTAATCCCAGTGACTGCAGAGGCTGAGGCAGGAGGAGAATTGCTTGAGGCCAGGAGTTGGAGACCAGCTTGGACAATATAGTGAGACCCCATCTCTAGAATAATAAAAAGACTAGCTGAGTGTGGTGGCACATATCTGTAGTCCCAGGTACTTGGGAGGCTGAGGCAGGAGAATTGCTGGAGTTCCAGGCTGCAGTGAGCTGTGATCCTGCCATGCATTCCAGCCTGGGTGACAGAGTGAGACACTGTCTCTAAAATAAATAAGCAAAAATCAACATTTAAGGGATGAAGGGATTGATGAGGTGTCCCCCACTCAAGACTTACTGAATGAAAAACATTATTGGCTGAGGAGGAGCCACTAGAAGGAAATTCCCCAAGTAACAAGAGATTGAAACATCCAGGCACAGAAGGCTCTGAAATCCCCAAACTGGCCTCCCTGTGTATGCTGGAATCAAACTGTAAAAGTCAAAGAAAAAGAGAACTCTAAAAACATCAAGAGAAAAACACCTAGTCACCTATAAGGAACCACCGTAAGATTAAACAGTGGACTATTTACAGAAAACTTGCAGGCCAGGAGTGCATGGTATGATACTAAACTAGATATAGACATAAAAGTATATGGCATATGTAGATAGAAACAAGGCATTGCATATATATCAGACATATACACAAGGCTGTTCCATACTACCTATATAGACATATGTCTCCACACATATATCCATGCATGCATAGCACTGTACACTAGGTATACAGGAAACCTACATAAGTGGGATGTTGTTCCTAATGAGTTCACACCAGGCACCCAATCTAGTATTTAAGGCATTCACATTTTCCAGAATCATTAATTTTGGACCTATCCAAAGCTCTGAACTCATTAAGGAAATGACAAGCAATGACTCTTTTTGTCATGTTACTAGGGAACATCTAAAGTAAGCAGAATCCTCCCTCCCTCTCTTTTCTTTTTTCCTTTTTGCCAGTTATCAAATATTTATATAGAGTCATATTTTGCATCTAGCACTGTGCTTGGTTCTGAGAATCAAAAGATATATAAAGCCTTAGTAGGCTGTGTGTTCCTGGAGACACTTTATTGACCTTTAGATACCTATTGCCTAAAAGAGTAACTGTAAATATTTGCTAAAAGAAAATGAAATAAATTATAGTCGAACTATTAGAAGATGCTTTTGTCTTAGCTTCTTGGATGAGCAATAGAAGCTGTTGTGTGTTGAATGTTGTCCCCCTGGTCATTCACATGTTGAGGTCCTGATCTTTAGTTCCTCAGAATGTGAATTTACTTGGAACTAGGGTCATTGTAGATATAGTTAATATCATATTGGAGTAGACTGGACTCCTAATCCAATATGACTAGTATCCTTATAAATCAAGACACACACACACAGAAGGAGGAGGCTGTGAAGAGGCACAGAACACAACTGTCTACAGGCCACGGAGAGAGGCCTGACACAGTCTTCCCTCAGAAGAAACCAACCTGGCCAACACCTGATTTTGAACTTCTAGCCACCAGAACTATGAAACACTGAAATTCTTATTTAACACCCCCCACCGCAGTGTGTGGTACTTTGTTATGGCAGTGCTAACAAACTAATACAGAAGATTTTGACTTTGAGTTCATAGCTGCTTCCAATATACTCCCAGGAGGGCAAATAGCTTTATGCATGTCCAGTGTCCTTCACACAGGAAGGAGGTTTGCATTTTGGTCAATGATTGAATTATGTGGACATCTTCTCTTGGCCATGGAAGATTTTTATAACTTACTTTTAAAGATACAAATCTTATTTTTAAGATTCTAAGAACTGTACCACAGAACAGTGTATTCAAGGTGTGTCTGCAGGAAATAAAAGCAATAATTAGAAACACTAAAAATGCAGAAAACGATGTTATTTAGTACTCATGATATGAAAAAGTTGGTGGGATTTATTTCTTAACAATAGCAATTATTTAGCATTCCTTGAAAGAGAATCTCAAATAACAAAAACATTGTTAAAGTTTTTTTCTTACTAGTTTTATCACTTTTATTCTTGACCTTATGAATTCAGAACAAGATTTTATGTTCTGTTTTTGTTATATAGTCCCTTGGTAGCAGTGTTCCAAAAAAGCATCTAACAAAAAGTTATTTAATTTTAAAATAATTAGTAGTTTTAGTAGTTCAGGTTAGTTATCCTATAATAAGCACAGTTTGACTCATACTAAGAATTGAAAACTTTAATGGTCTTGAGTATGTCACTATTTAGTGTATTACATTAATACCTCCATTAAGTATGTATTATTTTTATTTTGGCATACATTTAATTTTATATATGGAAAACAAATATATCATTTACTCTCAAGTAGAGGATGGATCATCTTTAGAATCCCCCACCCGCACACATACACCAAAAAATGTCAGTTTTAAAAATGTATTTGTAGTAATTGTTTTGCCCACCGTAATTTGTTTTGCAATTCAAGAATCTTAAATTTGGAGATGACAACACATGTCATGCTTGGGCTCTCTGGCTCAGAACTAGCTGAATGTTTTTAATCAGAGCCTATACCACACACCCATCCGCGCGCACACACACCCACACACACACACAAACACACACACTATGGTGCTTTACCCATTCCGAGACTCCTCTTCTATTGTAGTCATCATTAACTTGTATAATTATCATGACACTTATCCTGCAGATGATTGTAATATATTTTGAGGCAAGGATGATTTATCTAAATATGCACAAAGATTCTTTTGGGCTAATGGCAGGGCTGTGTACAGTCTGTAATTTGAAAAAAATTAATGCTATCACTCCCCCTTCATTTTATTCTTCCACAAAAGTGCTATTACAACAATGCTAATAAGAATATCAATTTGCATATAAACTTATTTATATTTACATGATAATTTCTATAGTCTTATCTATAAGTTCTTACCTTTATTCACTCATTTGAAAATTTACCAGTCTAGGGGCGGCGCCTGTGGCTCAAGGAGTAGGGCGCCGGCCCCATATACCAGAGGTGGTGGGTTCAAACCCGGCCCTGGCCAAAAACTGCAAAAAAAAAAAAAAAAAAAAATTTACCAGTCTAGCCCTGTACTAGGTGCAAGGGATTTAATACTGAACAAAACAGAAGAGACTTTGCCCTCCTCATGGGATATATGATTTTCCTTATCAAGAAGATAAAAAAAAGAGAAATTCTTTAGAATTATATATCATATAGTAATAAGCACTAAGGAGAAGAATAACAAAAGGCAAATAGGACAAGTTGTGCTGGGTGTAGAACACCCTTCAGGGTTGGCCTCATCATTAAGGCAACGTGTGAGCAGGTGCTACAGGAAGTCAGGCCCGAGATTATCTGGAGAAAAAACCCTGTGGCAGAGGAAGTGAAAACACCAAGTCCCTGGGTCACAAGTGGGCTCGACAGGCCCAGGAACTTCCACAGACCCCAGTTTGTCCAGACTAGAGTTCTCCAGGAGAACTGGCACCACCATTGGCAACATAAAGGCAGCAGGAAGGAGCTGGGAGAGAAGGGGAACTCTAGCAGACACTGTGAGGAAGGGACAGCTGCCTTTTCTTAAGGCTTCAATGGCATTGCCCCATTTTTATTTCTAGGAAGTGCAAAGCAGAGGGAAAGCCAGCATTTCCAGAGGTCCTGGACAGTGGAAGGAACCCAGAGAGGACTGGGCAGGACGCTGCTGACACACTGCCTGCTTCATGGTGTATGATGAGAGCTAGCTTCCCAAAGCCTGGTCTAGACTCTGCTTGTGGCTTAAGGGTCTTTGGAGGCCTGAATCATCAAGGTAGTGTTGGGGGGCTGACGTGTGAGAGAGGCTCCCAGTGGGACTGGGAGGATGGATGAGGTGTGGTTTGTAGCCTCACTCCAGTGAGCAATGGGTGCATCCAGGAGTGTGGGGCAGGGCCACAGAAGGACTTGCATCTGGAAGCTCAGTCCAGCTGGAGGCCTGCTTCTGGGCAGGGTGCTCTGGTCTGTAGGGTTTCTCTAGCTCCTGTCTTCACCTGACTCAGTCTAGTGAGATCTCAGTCCTAGCAACCCCCATGTCAATGTTTGTTTGGGCTTTCTTTTCTCATAACTTTTGACCAACCATGTTTGCATAAGGCTACGTGGCTGAGCTGGAGTGCCCAGCTGTGTCCTCTCTCAGGACAGCATGGTAAATGGAGAGTGTGCCCATGCTGGGGGCATTGCTGCTTTTGCACCTCACCACAAGTCCTGGTGGTAAAATGAACTGAGCTCTAGCTACACAGGAACTTTAGATGAAGCAAACAGGTGCATTTTCTGGACAGATGGTCTTGGAAGTCAGGTGGTACTTAGTGGGCAGCAGATTTGGAAGAAAGGCATCCAGTGCTTTGAGATAGTTTCTTATGGAGTTAAATACACATTTACCTAGCAATACTACTACTAGAAGACATGATAACACATTCATACAAAAAATTCAATGCAAATGTTTATAGTTGCCCCACATTGGAAGCAACTCAAATGTTCTTCAACTGGTGAGTTAATAAGCTGGTGTATTTATACAACAGAACACCACTCCATAATGGAAAGGAAAGAACTATTGATATATGGTATATGCAACAATATGGATGAATATCAGATGCATTTTGCTAAGTGAAAGAAACCGGACACAAAAGGCTATATGCTATATTTGTTCCATTTATAAAACATTCTGGAAAATAGGGGAGAAAAAAAAATCAGTGTTTGTTGAGGATGTGAGAAGAAGTTGACTATAAAGGGTTAACCTTGGCAAAGTTCCTTACCTTTGCTCAGTTGCATCACTTATGAAATAGGATTAATAAAAAGAACTACCTGTTAAGATGAGATAACACGAAGTGCTTAGAATAGTGCTGAACATGTAGTAATCAGCCCGCATAGTTAATATCACTTCAAAATGATTAAGGACTAAATGAGCTACAAGCCTGGCACATTTGGGCCCTGAATACATGGCCCCAGCCTGCACCCTCTGTTTCTGTTAAGGCCACTGCAGTCTCAGATGTAAACGCTGGTGTCAGTATTGATGCATCTTCATCCTTCTTTCCTAGATTGTCCCTTGATTAAACTTTCTCCTTCCTACCTTTTCCTTAGCATTTAGTTAGCATGGTGCTATCTTCCTACGTAAGCAGGCTATTAAAATATAGGACTGGGTTGATCAGCAAGTTATTTGTCTCAATCCCTAAGCTCTTTGTCAGCAAAAAAGGCCCTCCAAACTCCTTCCCAGGGAGGAGCTTCCCTCCCTCCCACTGCACTAGAATGCTATTTTGTCCCTATGTGGAGCTGTGGAGAAGAAAATGAGGGAGCTAACTGAAAATCAATTTTTAATATGTTATATTCTTTAAAAAATGACTCTTCAAATTACCTCTTAAGAAACAGTAGTGCCTCCCCTACTGTTTCTATATGAACAATTACTTAGAACCTCAAATTCAGTGCATGTGATTAAAAAGAAAACATGATCCCTCTCCAAAAATGTTGGGTTTTTCTGAACCTCGTTTAATGTTGCCAACAAAAGAGGTTCTAAGTTTTAGATGATCATGAAAGCAGCTCATTTCAAAAGCAGTTGAGAAAACATACTGATAACACAGATCTAATTTAGACAAACATGGTATTCTTTTGGGCAGTGCCTGTGGCTCATCGAGTAGGGCGCCGGCCCCATATATCGAAGGTAGGTTCAAACCCGGCCCCAGCCGAACTGCAAAACAGAAAAATAGCTAGGCGTTGTGGTGGGCACCTGTAGTCCCAGCTACTCGGGAGGCTGAAGCAAGAGAATCGCCTAAGCCCAGGAGTTGGAGGTTGCTGTGAGCTGTGTGACGCCACGGCACTCTACCGAGGGCTATAAAGTGAAACTCTGTCTCTACAAAAACAAACAAACAAACATGGTATTCTCTTGCCAAAATTTTATTTGCTTTGGGTTTTTTCTTTAAATCACTGCTGCATTTTTTAATAAGATCACATTGGGGGCAGTATTTTTTTGAACATGTTTCTAAAACCATGACACCAATAAAAGCATCATAAAGCATTTTTTGCTCTAGATATTGGATCAGTTTTTCTTATATAGCAGTCCTTAATTAGACTGGCTTGAAAATTGCTTTATTGCCCCTCCTATGTTATGTCTGCAGTCCCCAACCCCCGAGCTATGGACCTGTATCAGCCCATAGCCTGGTTAGGAACTGGGTCACACAGTCAGAGGTGAGTGGCAGGTGAAGAGTGAAGCTTCATCTGTATTTACAGCTGCTCCCCATTGCTCTCATCACCAGCTGACCTCCGGGTCCTGTCAGATCAGCATTGCCATTAGATGCTCATAGGAGCATGAACCCTACTGCAAACTGCCTGTGAGGGATCTGGGTTGTACCTTCCTTATGAGAATCTAACCCCTGATGATCTGAGGTGGAGCTGAGGTGGTGATGCTAGTGCTGGGGAACAGCTGCACATAGATTGCTATTAGCAGAGATTTCTGACTGCACAGCGACCATAATAAATCAATAGCTTGCAGATTCACATCAAAGTGAGTGACAATCAAGCCCTATCTGCATTATGGCAAGTTGAATAATTATTTCATTATATAATACAACATAAGGATAGAAGTAAAGGCACAATAGATGCAATGCACTTAAATCATTCCCAAACCACCTCCCACCCCTTACCCCCAGGTCACTAGAATGCTATAAAGTAAAAACTGCCTTCCATGAAACCAGTCTCTGGTGCCAAAAAAGTTAGGGACTGCTGCATCGAGTGATGAAATATTTTAATTGAAATAGAGAATGCCAAGTGCTTTTATAATTCTGATACTTGTACTGAAAGGTGATTGCTTTTTCATTGGAATCAGCTTTGAGAATGCATAATTCCAATAGGGGTGGCAGGAAGTTGGGAAACTGAAGTTTAGAAAGGGAGATCTCAAAATTAACAATTTTCTCTACTGAGAGTAAAAGGAGCCAATTTACTTGAAGTAAAGTAGTTAAAGAAAATGCATCTGTATCTTTTGAAACACAAAAAACCACTTACAGAAAGCTGGAGGAACTTGAGGATTCTTTTGTGGGTAACTATATAAAGTGCATTCTCACTGGCAGGGGCAATAGCTGGCAGTCTGTGGATTTATTTATACAGTGCTGTATACAATGAGTGTACAGCATTGAAGAGACTGTAGGAAAAGCCATTAAAGTTATTAGGAGGTTTTAAAGAAAATTCAGAAAACTTTGAACCATCCCTGCCTTAAAGCATTTTCAGTGTTTTTTAAGTTACAATAATAACAGTGTTTTGTAAAAACTTTAAATTAGAGATCTCAGCAATTTTTTTGTTTCACAAGCTTCATTAATATATCTCAAATATGAGTTCAAGCTACAAATCTGTAGAAGA
Source organism: Perodicticus potto (assembly GCA_963574655.1). NCBI lineage: Eukaryota > Metazoa > Chordata > Mammalia > Primates > Lorisidae > Perodicticus > Perodicticus potto. The sequence goes on from CAUYRH010178162.1 coordinate 9,110, forward strand.
GGAATTTTTAATAGTATGTTTAGTAATTTTATGTGAAAGATGGCAAAATCTAAGCCCTAAGGAATACTACCAGACTAATAATATTGGCAACAGAGCCAAGCTACAGCAGCGGACCCCAGAGTCAGCCAGCCACCTGGCCTTGCTTGGGCAGCCCTGGGAGGTTCTGCCGAGCAAACACTTACATTCTTCTTGGTGCCCCTCCTTGACTGCCAAGAAGAAGGCATCTTTTTGTTAGGACTTGGAAATAGAACAATAAAAATAAATATTTTACCTTTTCTCTGTAGTGGTCTTGCGTTTTAAAAATACTTTTAATTTGGAAATGTATCAAAGTTATCCCAGATGGCTTGGACTAAAAAGGACAGACCATGCGACTGCAGTTAAGAAGGCTCCTCATTCTTCTGAACCAATGTTTAACACACACTCATTTTTAAATGCCAGTGTGGGTCAGAATTGCTGGGGGAATTGTTATAGGCACATTCTTGGGCACTCTTCTTTACAGACTGAGATAGTAAGTCAGGGTAAAGCCCAGGAATCTGCGATTTTAACATTATTTCCTAAATTGGTTCTGCTACAGGTGACCTGGATTTGCAAGACTGCTTGCTATGACTGTATTCTGAGGCCATTAGCAATCCTTTGGACCAAGGATGGCTGGGATTTCTATCGTCCCTAAATTTACTGAATTCAGTACGGTGTATTTGGAATTAAGAAGGCAGGCCCCATCTAGATTAAAGAACAAGTTTGTGTGTTTCTTTCTATTATGGTAATAAAACAGGTAACTCTGAGTGAATGCTTTCAAAAGAAAAAAACTTCAAGTTCAAACTTGCATCTGCTTAAATGCTTCTTATAAATCTCTGTATTTATGGAAAGAAAATACACATTTGGTAATTTATTTGCGTATGTGGTTATTATATAAATTCAGACATCCTACATTGTACAGATGATAATTAGAAGGATTAAAAAAACCAAATGAAAAGAAATTTAAATTTTCTAAAACTATTGTGTTAAGTTATGGCTATTTTATTTTATCATTTATTTTTATTTTTATGACTACTTTAAACAACCTTAAAACTGTTTTCAGGATGCAGCCTTTGAAGAAAAATTAAAATTTTAATAAACATTATAACAATAGATGCTTTTAGAATTGGGGAAAAAATCAGGAAATTGACAAAAAAGCAATACCAGTAGAGGTCACTAGAATGCTATAAAGTTAATATTCCCCTCAAGAAACGAGGCATTGATGAAATCTTCTAAAATTAACTTTCATAAGTTATAAGATGAAAACAGTTATAATTGCTAGGTTTGGCAAGCTATCTCCATCTTAGACCTGAAAAAAAAAAAACATTGTTACAGGTGGACAGAACTCAGATAAGGAAGACATGCCACAGGCTCATCACCTCCTTGCACCTGTCCAGTTGCAAAACTATAAGAAATATGCTTACACTGCAACCCTCTGATGCCCTAATAAGAAGAGCCAGCCAGAGAGTCCCAATAATGAGCTGCCTGATAATAATGATACCCTGATACGAAAGACTTGTCTGTAAAGCCACCTGCTTTTCAGACTGCCATAAGAGGAACTGCCTCCCTCCCTAATGCTACTGACATCTGTACAGATTTCAGCCTGCTTGTATTCCAAGTGCAAAATAAACTTCCTGATATGTTTGTTACATTTGGTCTCATGTGTTTTGACCCAGGCCTCATTTTACCTATCAGTGATAAACTTCGCTCTTTAAGTATTCTTAAGTATTGCCTTAATTAGTGTTCAAAACCTACTGCATCTTGGGAATCATAATTAATTTGCTTTGCTGAGGTTTCTATAGAGAAGGCATTTAAAAATATCTCAGCATTATTATTACTACCAAATACCATGTAATGTCGTATTTTAAATATATGACATTATCCACCAAGATGGATATTTCTACCAAATTCTACTGTACAAGTACTATCAGAGCAAAATTTTGCTCTGATAGTACTTGTACAGTAGAATTTGGTAGAAATATCCAGCTTGGTGTTAA
>CAUYRH010178163.1:0-24472 GCA_963574655.1 Perodicticus potto
TAAAAAGAGGGAGGTTCACAACACGTAATAGCTCATAAAACTTGACTTTAAAAATATATAAACGAAAAGAAATAAAACCTTAAGTTTTAAAAAATTCTGGCTCCCTATCTAAATAGTCTCTCCATCTTTGTGGTAACTCTGTTCACCTAGACAAAAAAGAAACAGGAACTTCCTTATCATGTACTCAGGATAGTCTCCTCATCTTTTAGTAATGATTTAATAGTCAAGTCCATAGAAATGTATGCCTTTTACACCATCAATTGCTCCAACTTCCTCTTAGCACAGTAATCCTGGATTCATGGCAATGAAAGGAGATTTTCCTAATGACAAAATATAAAGGGATGGCTATGATGTTTATTAAATATTTTAGATTATTAATTCAAGCCAAAAGTATAGAGGAAGAATGTTATAAACATTCATGTTACATAGGAACAATTCATAGGACACCTAGAACAGGACTATAACCAGGCAAAATCATAAAAGTGGTAAAATCTTTCTTTGATTCCACTATCCTTCCTCTTCTGGAAACTTTGATCTCTCACCTTTCCATTCAGGTATACAATGCTTTCATGAACTTCTCACTTCCTCCCATTAAAACTCCCTCCTCTCAGGAATGAATCAGAAATATAAAGACCTGAGAAGAGCTTACAATGCTACCTCTCTAAAGGAAGGAGAAATAAAGAAGGGGAACAGCATTTGCTAGGCCATACACTTTCCACATAATATCCCTTTTAATCTTCATGAAAGCCATGTAGATTAGAAGTAGTTATCTCCATTTCACACCAGGGACAACTGAAACGAAGACAGATAATGTAATTTTCCCAAAATCATAGTCACACAGCTAGGAAATAGAAAAGCCTGAATTCATACTCAAGCTTGTCAGATGTCAAAACCCTTATATCACAGAACACATTACCTCTCCCAAGGTGGAGAAGGTTGTATGCAGTAGTGATGAGAGCTTTAAACAAAAAGAACAAACCTAGAAGTAAAATTACATAGAACATACACATATAACTAACAGTGAAATCTGCATATGGTTTTTTAGTCTAACAATATTGTGAAAATGTTAGTTTCCTGCCTTTAGTAATGTACTACAATTCATATAAGATATTAAGATTTAAGGAAGCTAGGTAACGAATACATGAACTCTCTTAAGAGAATCTATCATTATTTCATAGGTTATAATTATTTTAAAATAAAAAGTTTAAAAATAAATCTCTAATGAGATCTGATATAAATAAATAAAATAAAGAATAAACCTATTCTAATGTTTATGGAAAGCTAGGTTCTCTGGTCCCTTTAAATCACACCACAAAGGTAGTCATCAATTCTGTTTCTATGTAAGGTCAGCCTTAGGTTCCAGAAACCCACTGTGGTTTCACAACATAGTCCCCTAGATGGAAAATAGGAGTTTTTTCCCCCTAGGAATGATGCATAGTTGACACAAATTTCAACTCTGATCAAATCCTTTCCTAGTGAATATGATAATATGTATTTCAGCAGGATTGCCTTCTACAACGGTCCCCATTCCTGTATGTCTTGTTAAATGTGTATGTCATGATCTATGAATGCCATCTTTATACAGAAGCAAAAAGAGATGGATGAATCTTGCTATGGGTGATGTGATCATATAGGAAAAGAATTGGCCATGGATTAAAAGACCTAATTCTAAAACTTTGTGGCTTCAGGATCTTGTGCAATTAACATAGCTTAGCCTTGATTTTCTCATGTATAAAATAGGGGCACAGAAATTAAATATTTGCCTGTAAAGTTATAAACCTGGCTTCCAATGTATGGATTTAGCCAGCTTTCCAATATTTTTCCCGAAAGCAGCCAGGAAGAACTATGACACTAAATGTCAGGTCTTATTTTTGTTCAAAAGCTGTGCCTTTGTTAAGTCGTTATGATACTGAGAACTATGACTACAAATGGATTATTTTTAAATTCATTCTTGTTCTCATTTATATTTTCTAATGGTTCTATAATGTTTATACTTTTTGTAACAAGATAAAAATAATAAAGAAAATATCCAAGGCTGAAAAAAATAGGGGCACAGGTTTACACATTATTTGAAATAATGACTATCAATCACAATTTAATTTTACAAGACTTAGTTTTTACTAAACACTGAAGATTGACTTTCACAGAAACATTACTGTACTAAATACTGAGCATTGGGTGTGCAACTAGCAAATGACGATTCAAAGACCCCTTATGATTTTTATACCACAGCACATTCACAAATCTCCATGCAAAAGTGTATTTAGTTATTCTCCATGGTGAGAATTTGCATGTGGATATATTTTAGCTCCAGGCCCAAACTCTATGTGGTAAAATCAATCCTCGGAGCTGGTGAATTATAAGAATGAAGGTTTCCGACAGAAGTCCCAATGTTGGTCACAGCTCCATATTTATGAACTCATAAAACATTAACTGCATTTTTCTGTGATTTGTGTCTGATTCTGCTTTCCACACATGATTTATAAACGAAGTACACTATCCCCAAATGACATCAGTGCCAAAATAAACCTATAACATTTCTCATGTTTAAATGTCTTTGTATCATAGCAATATAAAAACAGAATGATATGAAAATAATAGAAAATCTATATATTTCTTAAGACAATTGGTTTCAGTACCCTAGCCTGGAAGGGATGAGTATCAACCCAATGTTAACTAAGTGGGCTCTATTAGCGAAAGTTCAGATGGAATGATTACATTTTCCAGGTGATCTCCAAACTTTTATTATCTATTTTTATTTTATCTCATTTCTTTCAGTTTAGGAAAAAAGTAGCACACACTACTTTGGGGAAAAAATGTTATTGGTATTTGTTATAGTGAATGTTGCCACAGTTAACATTCCTAACAACTTTCCCTCAGACCAGGGCTATGGTGGTGGGTAGGCAGCACTAAATTTCATGAAGCCTTGCGCTGTGGTCTGTCAGAAGTATCCAACCTTTTTGCTTCTCTGTACCATATCGAAGAAGAAAAGTTATCCTGGACTACACTTTAAATACACAAACACTAACAATAACTGATGAGGAAAAAAAATGTCCATGCAAAATTTTCATGATATCCACCACTACAGATAAGCAAATAAAAAAAAAATGCTCACATAATCCATATGTAGCCGATAGGCCACAGGTTGGACACACCTGGAAACCTACACCAAAGTGATGGTATTAGGAAGTGGGGCCTTTTGAAAGTGACTAGGACACAAGGACAGTACCCCCTTAAGTAAGTTTAGTGCCCTTATAAAATAGGCCCTAAAAAGCTCATTTGTCTCTTTCACTACATGAGGAAACAGAAGGCATCATCCATAAACTAGAAAGTGGGCTCTCACCAGACACTGAATCTGCTAGTACATTAATTTTGAACTTCCCAGCTTCTAGAACAATGAAAAATAAATATCTATTATTTACAAGCTAGCCAACTTACCTTGTTACAGCAACCCAAATGGGCTAAAACACCTTGACTCTAAAGACATTTAGATAACTGATGGGAAAAGCAGACTCTCCAATAGTTCAAATAGGTGATTCCTCTTGTGCATTTGGCCAAATCCAAAAATGGCAAAGGAACATAAAATGAATAAGCATCAGAGCCACTGCAGCTTGATACAAAGCCATTCTCAGGCTAGATAATCCCCATATGTGGGAGGTAGATAGGTTGACTTCTCAGAAGGGTAACCTGCCCCAATTCTGAGGTGCCCGGGGGAATACCCATAGATAGACAATCTGGGGAGGGGGTTCGTTGAAACCACAGAAGATGAAAAGGACCTAGAGGTGCCCAGACAGGCAGGACTAGGCCTCAGCTGTTCAAGAGTCAACAGATAGGAGGGATTAAACTCTTTGAACTTTTGATATATAGTTAGATTAGGAAATTTGGTTTACTTCCCTGTGGGGATAGAACTAGTTTTTCCCTTCCCTTACAAAATATACAATCCTATGGGCTGTTTGGTTTGTTAGCTACCAACTCCCTGCTGTTTACTCAGCCTCTCTCTCTATTTAAAAATCCTGAGGACTTAAGATTCTTTCAATCCTACTTTTGCATATGCACCTTTGTTGGAAATCAATAAAAGCCTTCTGAAGAAGACAGGGGCTGCATTTTATCACTCTTACTAATCTGCTGAGTTAATGTTAAGCCTTCTCCACGCACTTTCAGACTTTGTTTTAAACTCGTGCATCTTCAGAGTCATTTCCCGGCCAGCATTCAAACCAGGTCAAGGTTTGCGCGCAAAGACACCCAACACCCATAACCAACAAAGAACCACAGACAAAGAATTCCCAAGAGTATAGGATCAGAAAAGGGAAAAGAACAAGAAAAAAAGAAGGGCTTAACAAAAAGTATATAGAGGAGATCTTTAGATGCCTTAGACAAAATGAAGTAGGTGCCAGTTGAAGGGCCTGCCAGCAGAGCAGCATCAAAAATTCAAAAGTACAAAGCAACCTCATTCAAACTCCTTGCTTTATAATTTATCATACAAACCAAAAGACTGGAGAATGAAAAAACTATGCTCTTGATAATCGTGCTAAAACTACAGGTGCATATTGGGCTTTTCTGTGGCAGACAGGGAGGTATAGTCAACCTTTCTGTAAAGTCCTCTATGATCAAGTTCCTACCTACCTGTCTCCTCCTTCATCCTACTCTGAATCAGAAGCTTATTCTCAGGTACCTCTGCTATTCTAAGAGCAATAGTCAACTTCTTTCCTGCAGAGACGCTCCCACCCATGTTGCATATGTTACGCACAGAAGCCCTAGCTGATTAGCTCAAGTTCCCAGGCTTACCACACTAAAGAAGCTAAAGTAAAAGTAATACATCTCACTACCTTCTCATAGGCCATTCTGATTCAAGGACAAAAAATTGAAACTATCTCAGTCATGGCCCTGAGGTCTCAGCTTGTAGATCAAACCAGTGAGGTCCTTGGTCACATATATGCTTCCAGAAAGAACACAGTGCAGAGGAAAGAAAAGTATGGGTCCAATCCTGGTTAGTTCCACTTCTCTTTGCTCCATAACCACAAAGTTTAGCTGAACGCTGATTAGCTAGTCACCATTCTGTCCCAATACCCTGAACACACCTCTGGAAAAAAGGTGAAATAATGGAGGTCAATTCACTATAGGAGCTTAACTATATCTATCAGTAAAATTCCTAATCTAGGGATAGGTAGTAGACACTACCTCTCTTCTGATGGTGAGGACCCTGGAACCAAGTCCTCTAGTATATATCATTTCTTCTCTTGTCATTGCTATCTGTTTCTGAAAGGTGATTTTCATCTCCCATATTTTTCTACACCTCCATTCTGGCCTGTTGTTTAGAACAAAGCGCTTCAACTGCCCTTTTGCTTTAGTTTCTGAGTATCTATATTAAGACCTTACTATTTCTTTTACCATGGCATCTTAGCTCTAGTCCTATAAGTTAAAGTGCCTGAAACCTTTCATTTTCCCCTTACGTGTCCTTTTCTAGGAGGCTCTGTGGTCCTTTGTTACAATGGACACTCACCAATCTGCCTCACAGTCTTTCAATATGTTCCAAAATATATCCAAGTAGTACAGTAATTACTGGCTCAGACTCAAACTTGGACACTTAGCAATAATCCTGTAAGTGGGGAAAATCAAATGTCATTTCTAATTTTATAAATGAGTTAACTGAGACTGAGAGGGTAATATTTTCCCAAAGATACATTGTTAATAAATACAGAGGCAGTCTATAGGTATTCTGTACTCACCAATAGAAAAACTACAACAAATAACCAATAAATTTTACAAAAGAAACACCATAACAAAGCTAATAAACCAGTTTCATGCAGATATAATCTAGACGTTCAGTATTTTTCTATCTTTACTCTTATCCCACAGTGTTGGATACAGTTGAGTTGACCCTTGAACAATGTGGAGGTTTGGGACACCAACCCTTGCACAGTTTCAAATGTATGTATAACTTCGTTAACTTTTTAAAAACTTAACTACTGACAACCTACTGTTGACCAGAAGCCTTACTGGTAACAGCTTTAACACACATTTTGTATGTCGCATATGTAGATATTGTATCCTTATAAACATTAGTCTCTCTCTACTTCTAGGGGGTCTAAACATTCAATGAATCTCTACCCCAGGTGGGCATACACATTCATTAAGTAAAGAATAGGACTTGTCAGTCTTTCTCTACCTCCAATAGATCTAGACATTCATTAGGCAACGAATAGGATTTGAGTGTTTCTTCCAGTTCTGTTAAACATTTCTTCCAAGTTGTACAAGATTCACAGCAGATAACCCTCTGACTTTTTACAAGGACTTCCGCAGATGACTTTTGGTCAGCGAGTTACTTAGTTATGGCTCGCATGCCCACCAACTCCTGAATTGCACATACACCAAATCCTAAATGGCACCTAAAAGTTCATCAAACAGGACTCAACCACATATAAAAGAATGCCCATACCCTAACTCAAGGCTGTCACCATTTTCGGTGGTAGCCCATCTATTTGCAGATGATTTTTTTTTTTTTTTTTTGAGACAGAGCCTCAAGCTGTCACCCTGGATAGAGTGTTGTGGCATCACAGCTCACAGCAACCTCCAATTCCTGGGCTTAAGCGAGTCTCTTGCCTCCACCTCCCAAGTAGCTGGGACTACAGGCACTCACCACAATGCCCGGCCATTTTTTGGTTGCAGCCATCATTGTTGTTTGGCGGGCCCGGGCTGGATTCGAACCCGCCAGCTCAGGTGTACATGGCTGGTGCCTTAGCCTGTTCAGCCACAGGCGCCGAGCCTATTTGCCGATGATTTTAATAAATCCCTGCTATTAACTATACTTGGCCAGGTTCTTTGTGGCATTTCTAACAGCTAATAAAAAAAAGTAAGCTAGAGAAAAATGGTAATAAAATCATAAAAGAAAATATATTTAATATGCATTAAATGGAAGTAAATCATCAAAAAGGTTATCATCCTCATCTTCATGTTGAGTAGGCTGAGGAAGAGGAAGATGAAGGGTTGGTCTTACTATGCCAGGGGTCACAGAGACTGAAGAGGTACAAGAAGTAAAAGGGGAAGTGGACACATTCAGCGTGACTTATAAAAAGTCTGCATATAAATGGCTTTGTGCTGTTTTAAGTATGTGTTGCTCAAGGGTCAACTCTACTTAGTAGATGTGTTGATATATATTTGTCATCTGTTTTACTGGTATGTTATCTTCAGCAGGTTCTTATTGCACTTTAAATACAGAAAGCACCACAAGATATGTCAGACTATACATGTTCCTTTAATTTCAAACAACTTACACTAATAACCAGAGATGCATTTTATGATGTAAAATTAACTCAGAAATATAACACTTAAAATAACATATTAGAAGCCCACCAGAGCTTGAAACCTCCAGAGTAAGGAAGGGAAGCAACACACAAATTTATTCCACAAATAGCCAAAGCCTCATAGCCCGGAGCTAGTAAAAACTGGTCAAAGACTGTAGGATAATAGGCAATTATCAGTCTTGTGTTCAGGCTATCAAAACACACAACCCTTTCCAAACAAAGCACTGGAAATCTAAATCTCCACCAGACTGTGTCTATGGAAACCATTCTCCCTGCAGAAATTGTTCCGTCAGGGAACAAGCTAGCACAGCCCCAAGTTGCTCCTTCAAAGAAAAGTGTGAGATCAAAAATGACTTCTCCAGCCCTATTCATTAGCGTCCCATTTACAACATTTTCTTCTTACAATCGCTCCCTTACCCAAACCCCAAAGGAAGAAAAAAATTAAATTTTAGACCCTCAAAGCAAGGCAAATGATGGTTGAGTACATGTGAACAAACAAGAGGTGATTCATTGGTTGGTCTGTCCTCCCAACCTGGCAGATAGGAAGAATTTATGGCTTGTCTCAGGCATCCTTCACTCTGACCCACAAAGCAAGCAGATTTAAAGTAACCTTAGCTTAATGCTGAGGATTTTTTTGGCCCAACTCCAAAGCTACTTTCATTATTTGTATTTTACACACACACACACCTTTGCCATACCAAGGTCATTCAATATCAAGATCATTATACTCTCTCTAAAATAAAACCTCATTATCAAGACTAATTAAATAATGTCTATATACACTGAGCAGTGCCTGTGCTTTAGAAATGCATATTCATTCTTCTGGCTCTATTCAGCACAAAGCTAGTTGTCAGTGAGGGAAAGTCATCTACATCATTAGGTTAAAACCCTTCCTCTTTGCCTTAGCCTCACTGTCACATACACACCCACTACCACTGCCACCACCACCGCCAACTTAAACCTAAACAAGTTTGGAAAAGAGACTTTTAAGGTCTATTGTTTGGTTTTTGCAGCTATTAGCATTTAAGCTTTAAAATGGTTGTCTCTTATTTTCCAGCAGTCTCTCTCAGCCAAAGTCAGTTCCTATTCCATAATTCTAGAGGCTGTATTATTATGCATGGATTATAGCACTTTAGGGAAAAGGGTAGAATGTAAACGATTCTATCCAAGCACACATTATCAAACTGAGCAAGCAGTGTAGGCTGGTAATATATAACCTTGGACACGACATCAGTATTTAAGGTGGAAATGTCTCCCACAAAATGTGGAATGGAAGGAGGAAGATGACAAGAAACTATACATAACATCTCATGAAACCAAAGCCCCAGTTAAAGTCTGTCTGCTGTTGTCACCTTGCTAGTGTTACATTTTGATAGGAAGATAAAAGTATACTAGTTCCCTCTTATCCATGGTTTCTCTTTCCAGGATTTCACCTGGTCAACTGCAGTTGAAAAATAAGTGAGCAGAGGGCAATAAGATATTCTGAGAAAGAGAGAGGCCCACATTCATATAACTTCTATTACAGTATATTGATATAATTGTTCTATTTTTTTATTAGTTGTTAATCTTACTGTGCATAATTTGTAAGTTGAACTGTTACCAGATGAAGAATATCTGGCCACCTGTCCCTGTCAGCCAAATGCAGAGAAATGGGGATTAGGTCCATCAAGCTTTATCATAAGAAGGCCAGCAATCTAGAGAACAGTGAGAGTAGCCCCTCATTTCTGTTCTCAGTTACAATTTTAGTAATTTCTGTAATGAAACACAAGGAAACAAACCTGGAAAATTTTAACTTTATCTGATAGGAAGTAACATCAAAGTAGTCTCCATTCTAACAATGTAAAATGTTTAAACAACAGAAAGATAATTTTCACTTTAACAAAATATCTAAGAAAGTCATTAAAAACATCATATCATCAAAATAACTTTTACCAATATCACAACACCCATTGTCTATATGTGACTACTTATTCAAATCTCCTAAAATAAATATCCTCACTGTCATGGAGAAACTTTAACAACATAATCTTAGATGGTATGTGGGGAAGGTTAAGAAGACTAGGTCAGCTGTAATTCTTCAGCTTAGCTTCTCAGACTTCATCTTGCAGGCCACTTTTCTGGCATCAAAACCTTGGCACAGGTATATATGTATAGGAAAAACTATATAGTATATATACTGTTTGATAGTCTCTGAAGTTTCAGCCAGGATATTGACCACATATTGGAATAGATATTTGAACATAGTGTATGAAACACCTACTTCAATGAAAAACCAGTTTGGGAACACATGGTAAGCCATTAAATTAGTTTCAAAGGCTGTTATAACAATTATACTAGAAAAACAGAAACTTATTCTAAGTCCTACACATCCAAAAATCAAGGTATTAGAAGGGTCATGCTCTCTCTAAAGACTCTAGGTAAGAAATTCTCCCTCGCCCCTTCCTAGCTTCCAGTGGTTGCCAGAAATCTTTGACATTCCTTAACTAGTAGCTACATCAATTCACTCTCTGGTTACATTGTCATGTGGCAGTTTTCCTTGTGTTTCTCCTATCTCTGTGTCAAAATCTCCCCTTCCTTTCTCTTATAAAGATAACAATTATTGAATTTAATCCCACTCTAATCCAGTATGACCTCATCTTAACTTTATTAATTATGCCAAGAATCTATTCCAAAAAGGTCACATTTACAGTTACTAGGGGTTAGGTCCTTAAGTTATAAACATCTCTTGGAGGGAAAGCATACAACCCACTATAGCTATATAGGGCACCAATCTTAAAAACCATATAAATCTATTTGCTTAAAATATTTCATAGCTTAAATTTTAAAAGAGAAATTATGTGAATAGAAGGGAAGATTAGTTCACAAAAATATACTCATAAAAAGCAAAGGAGAAAGCCCACATTTTGCCAGTGGTAAGTAGTACACCAAATATTAATGAATATATATTGAGTTTTTACTATATGTAAAAACTATACTGAGCTCTTTATATGCATTAATTCATGCACTTCTCATAGTTAATGGTAGGTATGGTAGACAGAACATAATAATAATAATACTTTTCCTCTCCTTCAAAAGATGTGCACATTTAAATTCCAGAACATATAAATATGTTACTTGGCATGGTAAAAAGGGATATGTGTGGATGTTATTTATGTTAGAGATCTCAAATTGGGAGATTATTCTGGATTATATGAGTGGGCCCAAATCACATGAGCCCTTAAAAGTGGAGAACCTACCCAGTCTAGAACAAGAGAGAAGGGGAAGACAAACAGACACATAGTGATGTGTTGGAAGAAGAGGCAAGAGAGATTTTAAGAGTAAAGACAGACTCAGTCCATCATTGTTGGATTTGAAAATAGAGAAAGGAGGCCATGAGCCAAGGAATACAGTCAGCCTATGCAAGCAGGCAATAGCTCAATGGACAGTCAAAAAGAAAACAGAGACCTTAGGGCCTACAACCATAATTAAGTTAATTCAGCTAACAATCTGAATGAGCAAAGAATGTTGAAGGTCATTACGTAGTGAGTGGCAGAACAGAAATTTGAAAAGAAACATATCTCAAAGTGAGCTTATACTTTTTATCACAATTTTATATTATTCACCCCAAGAAATGCTAATATCTCAAAGAAGTTAGTTTCAAAAGTAAAAGAAACAAAACTTATGTTAACCCTATACCTCACTACATATAGTACTAACAATCATACCAATAAATTTAGATAGGCAGCTTTTATGATCTCAAAAACAACTGACTTCAAAAGTAGAGTTGACTTTTAGAATAATTATATGTGAGCAAATGTATATTCATAAACCTTCTTCTATCCCCTTCTTTAGCCTCATCACTTCATCATTCCCCCTCAAATATCCCATTAACTTAAAATCTCTTCATACAGTCAACATCCAAGAATAGCCAAGATGTTACTGAAAAAATAAGTTTGGAGAATTTGTTCCTCCCTCCAAAACCTTAAAACTTCAATAAGCCACAGTAATTAAGATGAGATAAGAAAATAAATGGATGTAGGATGCCAGCCCCATATACCAGAGGTGGCAGGTTCAAACCCGGCCCCAGCCAAAAACTGCAATAAAAAAAAAAGAAAAAAGAAAAAAAAAAGAAACGGATGGAAGAGAATAGAGAATCCCAAAACAGACTTAAGTGTATATGAGAACTTGCTATATGACAGAGCTAGCCATTAAAATCACAGGGGAAAGAAAAGAGTATTTAATAAATGATTCTGGGATAATTGACTATAGGGAAGAAAAAAATAAGATTGGATTAACATGTCACGCCATACAAAATCAATTTCAGATTTAAAAAAGACTATTTGAAAGACCAAACTAAAAATAAATGTAGGAAAAAGTATCCTGTGATCTCGGATTAAGGAAAACATTTTAAACATAACAGAAAAACACTAACCATAATAAAAACCAGTGGTAAGTCTAATACATAAAATTTAAAAACTTATGCTTATCAAAAGATACCATAAAGGAAATTAAAGGGCAACCTACAAACTTAAGTATAACTATAAATCATATAACTGACAAAGAATTAGTATTGTGGGTAGATACCTAGCAATGGAATTACTAAAATCAGTTTACCACAAAGACATTTGCACCAGAATATTTATTGCAGCTCAATTCACAATTGCCAAGTCATTGCAATTACCTAAATGCCCATTGACACTTGAATGGATCAAAAAACTGTGGCATATGTATACCATGGAGTACTATTCAGCCATTAGAAAAGATGGAGATTTTACATCTTTTATGTTTACCTGGATGGAGTTGAAATACATTCTTCTTAGTAAAGTATCTCCTTGAGTATCTTGAGTATTTCTCAAGAATGGAAAAAAAATCCAATGTACTCAATACTAATAGGAAAGCAATCTATAAACAACTATACCCTCACATGAATGATAAAACACAAATATAGCAAGGAAAGGAAGAATGGTAATCAGTGGGATCTCACCTAATGTGTACAATGTGAGGTTGTTCAGCACACCACCTGGATGAAGGGCTCAACTACAACTTGAACATTACCGAATTGAAAATAACGTAATATAAAAATTTATACCCTGTATTAATTTGAAATAAAAAAAGGAAGAGAAAAAGAAAGAAATATACATATTCCAGAGCCCACATAGGAGGGAAAAGATTATATGGCATTTGTATATACCTGTGCATACATATTTATGCACATATATATGTATGCAGATATGTTTGTGTATGCATATGTTCAGGGCAATAGATATATAGGGTGTCCATAAATTTCGTGTGCAATTTACTACATTAAACTATTTTAAATTGCACATGAACTTTATGTCTACCCTGTATATAGCATGGATTTACAACCTATACAGTTACATAGGGCTCCATGCTTGTGTGTAGAAAGATCCCATATTTGGTGTAATTCTCTGCTATAACAATATTAAAATTCTTAATTTTTGAAAGAAAAAGTATTAGTAGTATTGTGGATATATAAAGAACTCCCACAAATCAATAAGGAAAAGGCAAATTGTTCAACAGAAAAGTAGTCCAATGATATAAGCAGGTATTTGAAAAAATAGAAATTATAAATGGTCCATAAAACATATGAACATACTCAACTCTACTTGTAATCAGAATAAAACATCAAATATAAACATAATGATATAAATTTTACAACCACCAAATTGCTAATGAATTAAAACTGTTAATATCAAGCATTGGTAAAGATGTGGAACAACACAAACTTTTCCACTCTCTGACAAGTTAGTATAAACACTTTTAAAAAGTTAAATATGTTCAGATGGTCTAGTAATTACAGTCCTCTACACACAACCTAGAGAAATCCTTGAATATTTACAGAAGATACGTACAAAAATTTTTCATGGTAGCATTTATAATTGAAAAAGCTGGAGACAAACCAAATATTCATCAACAGGAAAAAAGTTCTGTTATATGTATTATTTCTTCCTACATAGTTAAAAATACATAAAACTAAATATTTTGTATAAAGTTGTGACTTTTAAAACTGAAAATGGCAAGAGAATGAAAAACACAAAATTCAGCATAATGCTTTCCTCTTGTAGGTAGTGATGACCACTGAAGGGTGCAGCAAGGGTTTGCAAATATGCTAATATTACTCTTTTATTATTATGGGTTTTTTTTAGACAGAGTCTGTCTCCCTGGGATTGAGTGCCATGGCATCATCATAGCTCATAGCAACCTCAATGTCTTGGGCTCAAGTGATCCTCATGCCTCAGTTTCCCAATTAGCTAGGACTAAAGGCGCCTCCACAAAACCCAGCTAATTTTTCTATTTTACTAGTGATGGGGGCCTCACTCTTGCTCAGGCTGGTCTCGAACTCCTGAGTTCAAGTGATCCACACTCCACAACCTCCCAGAGTACTAGGATTATAGGCATGAGCCCTGTGCCTGGCCAATAATACTCTTTCTTAAGCTAGGTGGTAGATATACAGGTACTCATCTATAATTCTTCGGGGCATATGACATACTTCATTATAAACATTTTATATATCAGCTTAGAAAAGATATATTTTCAGGAGTGGTTTTCAAACTGTGCTCCACTGGCTGCCAAAAGAAACACTGTAAAGGGAGTAACCAGAAGTGACTAGAGCAAGGGGAGTGTTAAGAAGCTAAGACTCTGGCCTCCCCACTGTAATTTCATTCAGAGCAGCTGCACTCATCTGAATATAGAAAGGTTTGAAAATAACTTCATCTCGATCAGAATTATTTTGCAGAAAGAAGGGTATACGATGAATTACAAAGTCCCCTTGCATACTCAGGTATTTGTTTACATAACATTAGGCAAAACATTGGCAGAGGGCCAAAGAAATCAAAAGATCAAGCGTCAGTACCCACTGTTCAGAGATAGCAAATTTAAAATAAAAATAAAATACTTGATAAATAATATTATAGGTGAGAATAAAAAACACTGGTACCTATGTCCTTATAATTTTTCAGAAACTCATCAATAATGAAATGGATAAAGAAGACTAACTTTTCTCTAAGCGTCTGTCCTTGGTTCCTTCTTCCAACCAGCTGTGAGCTTCATAATGATTTTCAACATCAAAGGGGATCTACCTTTAATTTGTTTTCTTCCCACCTCAGCTGTTCACATTCTGTTGTTTACTCTGACAAAATGTCCCATGTGACTTTAACTTTCTTCTTTTATAAAGTATTTCAGCATGTGAAAATTTATCAACATCCCAATATTATAGTCTTTCCAAATTTCTAGCATAAAATCATGGGGCATTATTGCAAAACTACTATAATCTAGCTGTATGCTTTAGCAATTCTAGAGTCTAAATGGATGCCACCAAAATATCTTTATAGCTTTTAATTTTTTCTTTCCTCTATAGCATATTCAACCTGGTGCAACATCCTGCTTCATCTTATTTTCTGGAAAAGGTCAGCTTTGACGGTACCTTGGTGTTTCAGGAGAGATGGACAATCTGCTGAATGAGGGCAATTTCTGGCTCGGACTTATCTTTTAATAATTTTTAATCATATATTTGGCACAATGGTTCACTTTCTTTGTGAAGTTTCTTTGTAAATGAGAATGAAATCACTTATTCTGGATAGTACTGAATAAAAGTATCTTAGTGAGGATACACCTCACTTTATAGTAGACATAGGCTCCCATGAGGCAGGTCCAAAGAGAATCTCTGTAAATACAGTCTTATCGTTCCATAAACAAATGTAGTCATTTCTAATCTGCTTTCTATTCATCTTTCAGTGATCATCACTATTTTCTCTTTAACTTTTTATTTAGGTCTGTCCCCCGCATCGTTAATACTCTATAAATACACATCAAATGCTTCAAGACAATGTAATATTTTAAAAAACCAAAAAGATAATGTTTTGGATATGAGAAGGCATTTTGTAACATAGCTAATCACTTCCCTAATTTGTTTGGGCTTTTAACTTTGAACTTTCATTCACAAATACTCTTATAAACAATTCCAGTATAAAGGATTCTGTATTAAAAAGGGATTTTCAAGTCCTAATAGATCACCCTGTACTGGAGGAGTTTCTTTATGCAATGCATCATAGGTATTGTACCAACACTGAGGAAAGGCATCGCAGTGTACTATAGAATTTGGCACATATCCAGGTACATCTTTCTGGCACTTCAATATTACTCAAATACATTAAAGAAAGGGAGAAATACAAATAACTTAAGTAATTAGAAGCAATATTTGTACTAAAGAAAACAGACATACTCCAAAACAGAAAATTATATTCATATGTTAAGATGAAGAAAAAGAACTCAAAAAAATGTCTTACTTTAGAATGACAATGCTACTGTCTTTCCCTGACAGTTATAAAGTTAACTCTTCTCTGCTATTAAGGGTACTTTGTCAGAAAAGCTTGAGAAGCCAGATCTACATCATCTCTGACAAGAAGCTATCCGGTCTCTATTTGAAGATTTAATATTGTATATGGGCTTTCACCTTAAAAAAAGTAAAGCATTCCATTGTTCAAAAAGCCTTTAAGGGACCTCACTGAAGGTGCACATTGCGAGGGTGTGTAACACTCCCCCTGGGTGAGGGGTTCTTTTACAACTGGAATTTTACATTGGAAGTGAGATCAATGTGATTTAAAAATTTATACCCTCATACTAATTTGAAATTTAAGAAAAGCCTTCAAGGAATAGCTGGCTGCCTTACCTGTCTCCATCTTATTCCTTTAAGAATCACTGTGTGTGAACGCTGCCTCCCCAGTTAGGAGTTGATTTTTTTTTTTTTTTTCAAAATTAAAGGCTACTTTTTCTCGAAACTAAGAACAGCCTTAGCTACCTAGGCATTTGCTCTTTCTCTCTCTGCTTGACTACCTCTCCTGGAATAAAGGGAGATAAAAAGAAGTCAAAGCTGGGACAACCTGGTTAAACTTCCACCTCTTGTGCTGTAGAAGGTAGGGCACAGGCACTACTACGGTGCCTTGCCAACTGAATCATGAAGCACGCTGAAACATTTGGTCAAAATGGAGAACTGTATGACAACTGTAGAGGGAGTGAATCATTTAGAAATCAGCAAAGATCTACTGAAGAACTTTTTGGGGACTTTCAAGTAAACATGTTAGGTGAAAAGGATGATATGCTAATACATTTCTGGGACAAATGTGAATTACCCATTATAATCTAGGGGCAGATGATTCTGTATAAGCCTGCATTTTGCCACATCTGTGCTATTTTACGTGGAAAGGAGGGAGATAAGATGTTTCCAGGCTATATTAATCCCATGGAGCAGATTGAGAAGCATACACAAGGTTCTTTCTTAGGTGTAGTGTTGTTCAGGGTGCAAGAGAACATATTTATCTTGAAGAAACTTAGAGGCGCATATAACCACTTCCACATGAGAGCTGAAAATCATGTTGCTTGTGCCTAGCTTTAAAATGTTCACCACTGTAATGTTCCACCACCAACTGAAATCACTAATCATTTTATAATGCAGCCAGACAAGCATATGAAGCATATTCCAAAGCAGCATGTGATGAGACTGCTACCTCCTTTGCAACATGGTATGAGCCTCATCATTAGCTACATGAGGATATTCCTGATCTTCCATCAAAATTAATTTTTCATGGCTTTACCTCCACCACCTCTTTCAGTGAGTCAAGGAAACCTTTCCATTACAACAAGAAAATATGTCAATTTGGTCAGGCACGGCAGCTCATGCCTGTAAACTGAGCACTCTGGGAGGCCAAGGCAGGTGGATTGCTTGAGCTCATGAGTTGGAGATCAGCCTGAGCAAAAAGCAAGAACCCATCTCTACAAAAAACAGAAAAAAATGAGGCAAGAGGATCGCTTGAGCCCAAGAGTTGTAGGTTGCTGTGAGTTATGACACCATGGCACGCTACCCAGGGCAACAGCTAGAGACTTTCTCTAAAAAAAAAGAAAGAAAGAAAGAAAGAAAGAAAGAAAGAAAGAAAGAAAGAAAGAAAGAAAGAAAGAAAGAAAGAAAGAAAGGAAAGAAAGAAAGAAAATGTGTCAATTTATTAACTGTACCTATTCAGGATGACTCAAATTTAGGTGCTTGAGAACCACCTTCTCCTTCCTCCACATCTGTTCAGAGTTAGTTATATTGAACCCTCACCATATTATGCCTCCACAGAAACATTCTACACCATACCACCTATCCCACCAGCAGTGAGCCACATAAATTCCATATCTTCCTCAGCTGTACATGCTCCTTATTTGTTTCATAGACAAGCTTCAAGTCTACTAGTGACCTATACTCCATCATCCCCTCTATGGGCATATTATTGTCCAGATGCCATCTTAAAATAAAACACCTTCTTCTAGGACCTGCCTAATCTCAACATAAGGCTACATCTATAGGTACACATATTTCTCACATATTTCTCTTTATTCCATTTCATTGAGAATCAAGGAATTGTGAGCCCTCCACTTATACAACTAGGGGAAGTGATTAATGGCATGTGGCCTATACCACAATGGCTGCCCCTTCCGCTATGAATGCAGGATTAGCCATGTAAGTATGTATAACAATATCCTTTGTCTACGGATCAACTAGAAGCAATAAAACTGGTTATAAGAAAAGTTAAGGGGAAGAAAGGGTACAGTGGCACATACCTATAACCCCAGCTAGTCAAGAGGTTGAGGCGGTGGCATCATTTGAGCCCAGGAATTCAATCTAGCCTAGGCAACATAGTGAGACCCCCCATCTCTAAAATGAATTAAAAAGTTAAGAGGAAAAAAAATCAGGAATAAATTTAAAAGTACACTCATCTTGTAATACTTCCACACTTTCAGCAAAGAGGGAAGATAAATGTGATAAAGATGCTTGACTATATAGACCTGTATAAGATCTTAAAGAAATAAATTTTCTGTTCCATTAAAACATGTAGTTCTTAACCCTACAGTTATTTTGACTTCACTACCATCATCTACAGGTTTTATTTTTCTGAAGTTGATCTATGTTTCCTTTTCTTCTATGGGATGAGCCTAATTTTTTTGTGTACTTATACTTATGAAGGAGTCATAAGTGTTACGGAGTCAGGGGATTCCAAAAGGGTTTGGGGACTCTCTTATTTTCCCTAGTCATTTACAGGAAAACTTAGAGAAATTACTTCTACTTGGGGGTCTACAATTATTTAAAATGTAAATGACTTGCTTATAGTCTTAGAAACTAAAGAGCAATGCAAAGCTAATATTTTTGCTTTATAGGTCCTTAAGGACTTCCTAGACACATTGCAATATTGCCAAACTGAAGAAAAGTTTTTGGGGGAATCAGTGTTACCTAAAGACTGCAAAGCGTTATATTGTAGAAGTCAGCCAATTATGCAAATGAAAGGGTCTGCTATAAGAAAAACACAATGGAAACAATTTGGGGGACTAGCAGGTTATTATCAACACTCAATACCAACTTACTTAGAATAGGCAAAATGTCTGACAATGAATTCTCCAGATCCTATGATTTGATCTTAATCTCAAAAGGCATTTGAACAATTTAAATTGGCTAATAGTTTTACCCCTAGCTTTGGGGATTCCAGGTTCTTAAAAAAAAAAAAACTCTTTTTTCCTGAAAATGAAGGCACTGCTAATGCAATTTTACATGGATACCTCTGAGCTATAGTTGCAGCCTCCATACTTATTGAAAAGACTCTAATTCTTACATTGGGCCACTTGATTTATTTGGATATTCCACATATAGAGACAGTTATTTTATAAGTACATAAAATTCAGCATTTGTTGGCATACCAGACTTATGAAAAAACATTATCCAATTCTATTGTTGTGCTTAGGAAATGTAATTTCCTAGACCCTGCTATTCTTTTTTCTTTTTTTTTTTTAATTATTTTTTATTGAGTCATAACTGTGTACAATAATTCAGTCTTGGAGTACAGTGTGCGGGCTTCACATACAATCGGAGATATTTTTATCAACCTAATTAATATAACATTCATGATATTTTCTCATTTACTATGTGAAAACAATTTTGATCCGCATTTAGAAGTTTTCTCCTGACCCTTCACATATGCACCACAAGTGTGATCTCACCCTTTATCCTCTGCCTGCTATTCTTTTTTCAAAACTTAGTCAAACAGATGATCATGACTGTACAATGGTCATAAAAATGTTAGGCCTCAATATGATATTATTTTTCAAAATGTGGATTTTATGGTATTTCCTGAAGGGTCACATACGTAGGATACAAGTGGTTAGCATATGGCTTCCTATGCTGTGGTGACTGATCATGACATCTTCGAAGTCGATGTTTTATCTGGGACTAAGGTGGCACAGGCAGATTAAGTAATAATAGTTACTAGACATAAATTTCTTGATTCTGGACTTAGAGTGTATACATATACACACACATATGCACACCCCTCCATACGAAAAACACATTTGGTATATGCCATGCAATGAGAAAATTTTGAAAAAAATAAGGGATTCTTGACTTCAATGGGAAATAAAACATTTCATAGATAATTGAGAGATTATTTGTTAGAGGTTTTAACAACTGCCTACTCAGATATCAGTTATCCATTGTACACTTCACACAGAGAAGAATAACAATATTTCTAAAGGCAATGATTTTGCTGACAGGTGCAAAAGCTGCTGTTAAAACATGGCAGATGCTGAGGAGGACCAAGATGGCAGCTGAGTAACAGCTTCTTTGCAAACAGGCATGGTAAGATTGGGGAAAGAAGACTCCAGGCATTTTTGGCTTGTGGGCTTTGCCTAGAAACATCCCTTTGGGGATGCAGGGAGACAGTGAGAGACTTCTGGACCCACTCAACATGATGATATTTCAATTATTAACAATTATGAGCTCAACCAAGATGCTCTTCAATTTATAAGGGAGACTCTAACAGACATGAACAATTTGATATCTTCCTACACCATAATAGGCAGAGATTTTTTTTTTTTTTGAGACAGAGCCTCAAGCTGTCACCCTGGATGGAGTGCCGTGTCATCACAGCTCACAGCAACCTCCAATTCCTGGGCTCAAGTGAGTCTCCTACCTCTGCCTCCCAAGTAGCTGGGACTACAGGTGCCTGCCACAACACCCAGCCATTTTTTTTTTTTTTTGGTTGCAGCTGTCATTATTGTTTGGTGGGCCCAGGCTGGATTCAAACCCGCCAGCTCAGGCGTATGTGGTTGGCACCCTAGCCTGTTGAGGCACAGGCACTGAGCCAATAGGCAGAGATTTTAACACCCCTTTGGCAGTGTTGGATAGATCCTCCAATAAGAAACCAAACAAAGAAATTTGGGACTTAAACTTGACTCTACAACAAATGGACTTAACAGACATCTAGAGAACATTTCATCCTAACAAAACTGAATACACATTCTTCTTCATCAGCCCGTGGAACATCCTCCAAAATTGATCACATCTTAGGTCACAAGTTTAACCTCAGCAAATATAAAAGAATAAAAATTATTCCTTGTATTTTCATGGACAATCATGGGATAAAAGTTGAACTCCACAACGTCAGGAATTTTCACACTCATACAAAGACAGGGAAACTAAAAAATTTATGCTGAATGATAGCTGGGTCATATATGAGATTAAAAAGTAAATTACAAAATTTTTAGAACAAAACAATAATGATGGCATGAATTATCAGAACCTGTGGGATACTGCAAAGGCAGTTCTATGAGGGGAATTTATACCATTGCAAGCTTTCATCAGGAGAACCGAAAGAGGGGAAGTCAACAACTTAATGGGATATCTCAAGAAACTTAATGGGATATCTCAAGAAATTCCAACCTCAAACCCAGCAGAAGAAAATAAATAAGCAAAATTAAAGCAGAATTAAATGAAATTGAAAACAAGAGAATTATTCAAAATATCAATGAATCAAAAAGGTTTTTTTTAAAGATTAACAAAATTGATAAACCTTTGGCTGACCAAATCAGAAACAGAAAAGTAAAATGCTTAATATCATCAATCAGAAATGACGAAGGCGTAAAAACAACAGACACCTCTGAAATTCAAAAAATCCTTAATGAATATTACAAAAACTCTATTCTCAGAAATATTAAAATCTGAAGGAAACAGACCAATACTTGGACGGATACCACCTTCTTACCCTTAGCCAGAAAGAATTGGAAATGTTGAATAGACCTGTATCAAGTACTAAAATAGCATCAACTATACAAAATCTCTCAAAAAAGAAAAGTCCGGGACCAGATGGCTTCACATCAGAATTCTACCAAACCTTTAAAGAGGAACTAGTACTAATATTACTTAACCTTTTCCAAAACATCAAAAAAGAAGGAATACTTACTAACACGTCCTATGAAGCAAATATCACCCTGATGCCCAAACCAGGAAAAGACCCAACAAGGAAAGAAAATTATAGACAAATATCTCTAATGAATATTGTTGCAAATATATTCAATAAGATTCTATTAAACAAAATCTAGCAACACATCAAACAAATTATACACTATGACCAAGTTGATTTTATCCCAGGTTTTATCTCAAGGTTGCTTCAATATATGTAAATCTATAAATATAATACATCACATAAACAAAAAAAAAATAAAGATCATACGATTGCCTCAAATGATGCAGCACAAGCTTTTGAAAGCATCCACCATCCTTTCATGATCAGAACACTTAAGAAAATAGGTATAGAAAGGACATTTGATAAACTGATAGAGGCCATCTACAGCAAACCCACAGCCAATATTATATTGAATGGAGTTAAATTGAAAACATTTCCACTCAGATCAGGAACCAGGCAAGGTTTCCCATTGTCTCCACTGCTTTTTAACATTGTAATGGAAGTCTTAGTCATCATAATTAAGGAAGAAAAGGTGATCAAGGGTATCCACATAGGGTCAGAAAAGATCAAACTTTCACTCTTCAAAGATGATATGATTGTATATCTGGAAAACACCAGGGATTCTACAACAAAACTCTTAGAAGTGATCAAGGAATACAGCAGTATCTCAACTTACAAAATCAATACTCATAAATCTGTAGCCTTTATATATACCAACAATAGCCAAGCATAAAAAACAGTCAAGGACTCTATTCCATTAACAGTAGTGCCAAAGAAGATGAAATATTTGGGAATTTACCTAACAAAGGACGTGAAAGATCTCTCTAAAGAGAACTATGAAACTCTAAGAAAAGAAATAGCTGAAGATGTTAACAAATGGAAAAACATACCATGCTCATGGCTAGGAAGAATCAACATTGTTAAAATGTCCATACTACCCAAAGCAATATACAATTTTAAAGCAATCCCTATTAAAGCACCACTGTCATACTTTAAGGATCTGGAAAAACTGGTACTCCGTTTTTTATGGAAACAGAAAAAACCTCAAATAACCAAGACATTACAAATAAATAAAAACAAATCAGGAGGAATCACACTACTAGACTTCAGACAATACTATAAATCTATAGTGATCAAAACAGCATGGTATGGCACAAAAATAGAGAGGTAGATGTGTAGAACACAATAGAGAACCAAGAGATGAACGCAGATACTAATCACCATTTGATCTTTGATAAGCCTATCAAAAACATAAATTGAGGGAAAGATTCCCTATTTAATAAATGGTGCTTGGTGAATTGCTGGCAACTTGTAGAAGACTGAAACTGGATCCACACCTTTCACCATTAATAAAAATTGACTCTCTCTGGATAAAAGACTTAAACTTAAGACATGACACTATGAAGATTCTTGGAGAGAGTACCGGGGAAACACTTGAAATTGGCCTGGAAGAATACTTTATGTGGAGGACGCCCCCGCCCCAGGCAATTGAAGCAACGCCAAATATACATTACTTTGATACGATGAAACTAAAATGCTTCTGCAAAGCCAAGAACACAGTAAATAAAGCAAGCAGACAGCCCTCAGAATGGGAGAAGATATTTGCAGGTTATATTCTGACAAAAGTTTGATAACCAGAATCCACAGAGAACTCAAACTTATTAATAAGAAAAGAACAAGTGATCCCATTTCTTTGTGGGCAAGAGACTTGAACAGAAGCTTCTCTGAAGAAGACAGGCACATTGCCTACAGACACGTGAAAAAAATGCTCATTATCTTTAATCATCAGAGAAATGCAAATCAAAACCTCTTTGAGATATCATCTGCCTCCAGTAACAGAAGCCCACATAACAAAATACCAAAACTACAGATGTTGGTGTGGATGTGGAGAAAAGGGAACCCTTCTGCTCTGCTGGTAGGAATGCAAGCTAAGACATTCCTTTTGGAAAGAAGTTTAGAGAACACTTAGGGATCGAAAAGTAGACCTGCCATTGGATCATGCAATTCCTCTATTAGGCATATATACATAAGCCCAAAAATCACTTTACAACAAAGATATTTGTACCAGATTGTTTATTTCAGCTCCTTTCATAATTGCCAAGTAATGAAAGAAGCCCAAGTGCCCATTGACACATGAATTGATTAATAAATTGTGGTATATGCATACTATGGAATATTATGTAGCCTTAAAAAAAATGGAGACTTTACCTCTTTTATGTTTACATGGATGGAGCTGGATCATGTCCTTTTCAGTAAAGTATCTCAAGAATGGACTAAAAAGTATTCACTATACTCAGCACTATTATGAAACCAATTTATAATCACCCACACTTTCATATGAAAGATAAAATACAACTATATCCCAGGATGAAGGAGGGGGGGTGGAAGGGGAGAGAGGAGGTTGGATGGAGGGAGTGTAAACAGTGGAACCACACCTATGATGCATATTGCAAGGGTACATGTCAAAACTATTATGTGTAGACTATAAATATCCTAACATAATAATTAAGTAAGTGATGGCTATGTTAACCAGTTTTATGTAAGCATTCCAAATTATATATAAAATCTGCACATTGTACCACAGAAATGCATTAATATACATGATTTAATTATTTATGACATAATAAAAAATTAATGAAAGAACAAGTTGGTTTTTTGAAAAAAATAAATGAAATAGGTAAACCTTTAGCCAGACTAACTAGAAATAGAAAAGTAAAATCTCTAGTAACCTCAATCAGAAGTGATAAAGAGGAAATAACAATAGAGGCCACAGAGATACAAGAGATTATCTCTGAATACTACAAGAAACTCTGTGCCTAGAAATTTGGCAACATGAAGGAAATGAATCAATATTTGGTATCACACCCTCTCTCTAGACTTAACCCAGAAGAAATAGATCTCTTGAACAGA
>CAUYRH010178175.1:0-14961 GCA_963574655.1 Perodicticus potto
CCTAACAAGCATGAGAGCTCGCGAGATGAGAGCAGTGGTGAATTGGCAGTCTCTACACCTGTGGTGTTGAGAGGCACGAGACCAGCCTTATGTTAGGCTGGAGGAGAAGGCAGTCGGGAGCATGCGCATTCTATCACGGACCGCTTACTCTGACTCTGTCTCCTCTCCTGCCTGCAGAATGCCAGCACGGCATCTCTCTGCTGAAGATTACCAAGCTCTATTAAAGACTAAGATCTATTTTTCTAAGAAGACTGCTTTACTCTCTCTAAGACACTCTCTCTCTCTCCAGCTAAAGTAGATAGCCCTCAGGCACCTAAGAGAATGTACCTGAGCAAGGTAACTTAGCGGTCTGCTTCCGGAACCTAGTTAAGAAGGTCCCAGGCCTGGCCAGTCCGGCAGAGTTGGCTCACTGATCCTATAAATAAAACTAGGAAAGCTTCAACCATGTGATCATCTCTTTGAAATTCACAAGGCTTTTTTAAAAGGTATAAAAATCTCTTTAAGAATATTTGCTTTAATTAGTTCAAAGTATATCCTAACTTATTTTTGATTATAGTCAGTTTGTTGTGCTCTGAAATATTGCTCATTCTACCTACCTAACTATATTTTAGCACCCATTAACCATCCCCCCTTTATCCCCTCTTCCCGGCTACCCTTCTAAGTATCTGGTCACTGTCATTCTTCTTCCTGTTTCCTGAAGACCAATTGCTAGTGTTTCTAATTATACTTGTCCCACAAATGTTATTTTTAAATGAAACATCCATTATTGATATTTTATAGAACTAATGTTGCCTAAACACAGTCTGGGGATAAATAACCTCTCTCAAATTTTCAGTTATATTGCCATTTCGTGTACTTTAACATAAAACAGAGAATCTGTAATTCTGAGAGAAAAATTCTTCTAATTTATATTTACAATAAATTCATGTATTTCCCAGGCATTATTGTCAAGTATTACTTCAACACCTTATCTATTTGCTGGAAACATTCTCTAAGTAGTACCAATAGCAGTTTTGGGAACCATAATCCTCATTTTTAACTTGTATTCTGCCAGGTACACTAAGAACCAATTGGAGATATTTGTTTATTTATAGATATTCTATTTTATAGTAGACTTAATCCTAAGATAAATATTTGATGCCTAGGCACATTAACTAATAGAATGTGTACATAATAGAATGTATACGCAAGTTATTATGTATGACATTTTCTGATTTGCCATGGAAGAATGGCATCTCAATATAGTATTGTGTTCTTACTAGTTCAATAGATTTAACAATGATGAATGACACATTTTTGTTTTTTTAAGCTGCGTCTTGATATAAACAGTAAATAGGATTTTGGATAAATGGTTTGCTTATGATTTCATCTCTTTGCTCTTAGAGATACTGTATACCATGCAAAACTCACTACCTTCTCTGTAGAGTCATATTAAGATTAACTTTGTAATTTGTTTCAGGGAAAACTGAGTGAGGGAAATTTGGATTCAATTGTAGTGTATATAGAAAGTCCATTAAAATCCTGTCACCAGGGACCAGTCATTCAGTAATTCAAATGCTTGGCAGCATCATGAAAGGAAAACTCTTTTATGAAATGTTATAATTCGATTATGCAGGAAAAACAAAATCACAGGTTGTATATATTTAACTTTCTCAGTTTGACTTAATGAAATTGTATTTCTTTAATCCTCCTTTGAGTGCTGTGGTTGTTCCTTCCTTGAATTCTCTTGCTCTTCCCCTCATTTCCTGTCAGCATAAAAGTATTCTGCAGATACAGCCCACATTCCTCATTCCTACTTTAGTTAATTGCCGTGCACTCCCTGTACAGCGGTGGCAATAGTGGGAGGTTTTGTAGAAGAGAAAATTCATGTGAAATATTTAGGGCAGGACTAACACATAGTAGGCACTAAGGGTGCTGTTGCTTTTTATGTTGTTTCTGTGGTTGATATATTAATATTGGGTGCTTAGGCATATGCCACTTGATCTCAATAATCATGACTATTTTTGTGATAGCTAAAATGCCTGAGCAGCCTCTGTGTATTAAGGAGTTAAGATAAATTATTACATAAATTACACAAATATTAATATTGTTATAATTAATTATAACATCATAGTTTACTATTAGAACAAAGCTATGAAGTATTGTCTCACTGACACCAAGTAGCATAACCAAGGTCCCATTGATCATGAGCCAGATGTCATAAACCATTTCTGTCCAGCCATAACATGTTGTATAGAGCCTAGTTTTGTAGGAAATAGAGACATTTCACTGTACCAACCACCAAATTAATTTCTCTGATCAAGTACCTTCTCTCCTAAGGTAGTCTCCAAACTTCAATTTTCTGAGTTTTCTTCTCAGCTACTTAATGTGAATATATCTATCATTGTGGCTGTCTGTTTATGTAACATTTTTTTCTTCTCTCGCATTCTTTAATTAGGGTAATAATTTTATAATAACCTTACTCATCATAGACCCCAAAACTAGAAATAATATTATTACAGTAATAATTTTGTTGACTGTTTTCTATCTGCCACTCGTTGGACTAAATCCTTCACACACATCACATTCCATCTCACAAAACTCTCATGATTTTAAATTATTATCATTTAAGGATTTAGTAAATGAGTCTTAAGGAGACTATGAAGCCCCATCAATGTGTAAGCAGTGAAACTTTTACTGAAACTAATGTGCCCTGACTACTCCAGTGTCTATTAATTAGCAATTGAAATATTTGACTCTATATAATTCTTTTAAAATTGTGTGTAAATATACATAAAATAAAATTTAACAACTTTGCCATTTTTAAGCTCATTTGCATTGTTTTGTGAGCACCGTTATCGCCCATCTTCAGAACTTTTTCATCTTACTCAGCTCAAACTTCATACCCATTAACCTTAATTTCCCATGTGCTTCTCCTTACAGATCCTAGCAGCCATCATTCTTATTTTTGTTTCAATGAATGCAAATATTCTAAGTACCTTGTATAATTGGAATCACATGACACTTATCCTTCTGTGATTGGCTTTGTAGCCAGTATAAAATATTCAAGGTTCATTCCTGTAGTTCAGAATTTTCTTCCTTCAAGGTTGAATAACATTCCATTTTTTATATATGCCACATTTTGTTTACCCACTAATCTATTTCCATGGATTATTTTCCCTGCTTGGCTGTTGTGAGTAATGCTACTATCAATACAGCATGCCACTATCTCTTTGAGAGCCTACTTTCAATTCTTACAGAAATATTTTAATTCTTTTTGTAATTTTTTGAAGAACTGCTAAACTGTTTGTGATAACATCTCTACCATTTAACATTCCCACCAAGAGTGCACAAGAATTTAAAGGATTCCACTTTCCCTATATCCTAAACAGCACTCAGTCTTCCTTGATCCTCTTTTTAAATAATGTTCATACGAAAAGGCATAAACCATAATCTCATGGTAGTTTTGGTTTGCATTTTGCTAATGATTAGTATGTTGAACATTTTTGTATATGCCTTTGAGCCATTTGTTTGTCTTTTGGGGGGGAAATGTCTCTTAAAGTATTTGACCACTTTTTAATCCAATTATTTAGTTTTTGTTGTGATGGTGTTGAGGTATAAAAGTTCAATATGTATTCTGGATAATAACCCATCTTCAGAGGAATGCTTTGCAAATGTTCAGTACATTAACTTTTTGCTCAGTAGACTGAGCTCTTTAATGAACAAATTTTTTTTAATTTTGAGGTAGTCAAATTTATCTATTTTTATTCTTATCTATGTTTTTGGTGTCATAGTCAAGATGTCATTGCCACATTCACTGTTTGGAGTTTTCTGCCTATATTTTCTCTAAGAGCTTTATAGCTATGGTTCTTACATTTAGGTCTTTGATTCAGTTTGAGTTAATTTTTGTATATAGCGTAAGTTCTAACTCTTTGTTTATCCATTCATCTGTTTGTCTATTAATGGATATTTGGGTTATTTATTTTATTGGCTTTTGTGAATACTATTATGAACATAGTAAGGCTTTGTTGTGCCACATGCAAGAACCACAGAAGAGACCTCTAAAAGATAAAAGTGGTCCCCAGTTGATGTCCAGCAAGAAAAAGAGACTTCAGTTTTACAATTGCGAAGACTGACTATGACCAACAACCAGAATGAACTTAGAAGGAGATTTAACACTAAAGTCTCTAGAAAATAACACAGCCTAGCAGATAGCTTTATTCTAACCTCGTGGAAATCAAAGCAGAGGGCTTAAGAATTTTTCAAGGACAGTGCATTATTGAGTCTCAAAATTTTCAAGTTATAATCACAAAATATATTCAATTTAGCTATCTTTAAGTAAAATTTCAAGAGACAAAAGAGGCGTTCTTTTTTTCTGCCTCATCATTCTTTCGTTAAACTATACTAACATGGTGGATGTCATTATTGCTAGAACAGAGTAAATTTTTCAGTTTCCTATACGCATATAAATACAATTCTTCTGGTCAATAGTGACATTTATATTCTTTGTTTCCTGTATTTTAGTAGCAGCAATATGTGAATTGAAGATGCTCCTTGAGATATAGCACATACCAATTTATTAAAATACAGAAGGACTGCCTAAGTACTGACCTAATAATAAATATAATTAATACCATTGAATTGGGAAAGAGAACGCACAGGCTTTAAAAGATTGCTCATATAAGGTCTGATGATTAAGTTTGCAAATATCCTCGAAAAAGTGCTACAGACCTCACTTCAGCATATCTCTATGGTCCCCTCCAAATTACTCCCCTTGGGAAGCCATGTGCTGACACCAACACCTTGTCCACCCTTCCCAGCAATTCTGAAATTCCTTCTGGTATGGCCTTTAGTGCTGTCATCATATTACCCTTTATGTTGTCATCAAAATGGCTTCCTTTTTCGTCTCGATATTTCCTTTATCTTTAGATAAAGAAAAAAGTCAATGGGGACCCAATCATGTTGATTAGGGCAAGTTATCCAACACAGTTATTTGTTTACTGGCTAAAAACTCCCTCACAGAGAGTGTTGTGTGAGCTGGTGCATTGTCGTGATGCATAAGCCATAAGTCGTTGGAGAGAAGTTTAGATTGTTTTTGTCTGTCTTTTTTCAGCACTTCCAAATAGTAAACTTTGTTAACTGTGAAGTTGGTACAAATTCATAATGGACAATCTCTCTGATAGCAAAACCAGTTAGCAACATTGTTTTGACTCTTGATTTGGACTGATGGAAACATTTTGGTCTAGAGAATTGGCTGACTTCCATTTTGTCCTTTGATGCTTTGCTTCAGGGTCATATTGGTACACTTATATTTCCAGGGATAATATAGCCCAAAACATCATTTTGCCTCTCCAAAAATCTTAGCAAACTTCAACTCTCCTTTTTTTTTTCATTGATGAACTCCTTCAAGATCATTTTTGCATACCCTTTTTCAAGCCAAGAATTTCAGTTATGATTTTTTTGTTTCTTTACCAATATTTACCTGCTCTGCTCTGCTTCTCACATCAGCTGACAATACTGATGCACAATTTGATAAATTTTTGAATGTTTTCATCACTTGTGCTTAATACTGGCCACTCTGACCTTTCACACTTTTTCTCCAATTGAAAACACATTTAATCCATTTGTACACTGGTATATTCTTCGTGGCATTATCACCATAAATGTGGAAAAAAATGTCCCTAATTTCACTCCCACTCTTACGAAGTTTAACAAGAAATGTAATGTTTGTTCATTGCTCTAGTTCAAATTCTGCCATTCCTGAAATGACACACAAAAACACACAATAATGATGAATTCCACTCAGCAAGACAGCCCTACAGGTTGACACAGAGACAGGTGTGAAACATTGATAGACCAAAGTTATGAAACTTTCTTGAGCTGTTTGGACAGTACTCTGAAAAAATGCTCCGTGGCAAGTTCACAAACATAATTGGCAGAACTTGCATGGTAAATTTATTATCTGATTTTTCCCAACTAAGTAATAAATGAAAATAGGAGCAGAGCAAACTGACACTTTCCTTTATCACTTTCCCTGAGTGCACTGCCGATCTCATCGTTTGCCTGTGTCCCTTGTTTTGGATGATTATAAGTGTGCCTACTGCATTAGAGTAGGAAAAATATCTACATACACATACATGCATATTAATACCAAGAAGTCCTGTCTATTGACTGGTTAGAGAAATGCTCAGGTGCGAGTGACCATAATCACAGTCACAGAAGCACCTGCTTGGGAGGCAGTTAACTTTCATTTCATGACCAAAGACTGTACCTGGTTTAGATGTAACCAAAGCAACAAAGGTATGATGCAGTTGCTCTTCAAGCACTTGTGAAGGAAGAATTAAAGGTATTCATTATTTTTCCAATGAACAAAATACTAAAGGTCAACTAGAACAATCTTCTTTCCATGTAAAGAATAGCACATCATCTAAATGTTTTCAGAAGTATACACGGATGTAATGTCATGATTTTACCCACTGTTGGGGCTTGAGTATCACTCTAAAATTAGTTTCTATCTTTCAATGCTGTGCAAACAAAGAGAAAGACATCTGCAAAGAATGCCATAGCTGTAGTTATTTCCCAAGGAAAAGGAAGCATATTAGCACCAGAGACACAACAGGGATCTGTTTTTAATCTATCCTTCATATATTTCAGATCATCAGGTGTTACAAAACCTTGATGTAAAGCTGACTACATATAGACATTTTTCTCAAAATGTCTCATTATTCTTATTCAAAGAATAAGAATGATAGACATTCTTATCAAAATCTCTTATTCTCTTATTATTCTCATTATACATACTGTACTAACCAGGTCAGATACTTATAAATATTGATATATAACACAGAATAAAATGAAATATTGAACTACAATCTCACATAAATGTACCAGTCATATTGAAAATTCCGATTACAGTATGTTGAAGGCTGAGCATTGTGCAGGGTAAAAGATTTTAAATCTAGAACCTAGAATGTCTGAAAGAAGACAGTTTCATTTTCCCATCAGGAACATAGAGTTATAAAATAGAAGAACCCCTGGATACTGCAGATATGATTCTTTCTCATATTTCTCTGAGGATTGTTTAAAGAAAATCCCAGATCCCAGTAAAGCATAAAGATGAGAAAGAATTTGTCAGGCCCTGTTCATCTCTCCACAAAATAAATATGCATTGAGGGAATAAATAAACTCAAATGGAACCCCCTGCTGGTTGCCAGTTATGCTGGATATTGGCCATAAATATATACAAAAGAAGAAATAATAGAGTTCACATAGAAATATGTACTTTTGCATTATTCTTGTCCTCCCGAAAGCGCCCACCCAATAATAAATGCATGAACAACAACAATGCAAATGTGAAGATATTTAAAACAGGGTTTTTTTTTAAAAAAAAAAGATTGGAATTTTAAAAGTTCTGTTTTATGTTCTAGTTTAAATCTTCATAAATTTGGCAAGTTAAGCATTTTTCATCACCTAATTCCAATCCCTGCAGGTGTTTAATGGAACACATCCATTGCCATTTTTAATTATTTTCTAATAGTTCTTGTATTTTCAAATTCTTCTTGAAAGAAACTGAAAGTAACGTATTCACACAGACTATGATAAACTTGTCAACTATCTAAAAATTTGACCAAAATAGACCTCACAATATTCACCAATTCTATTATATTATCAGAGATTGTGTGCACTCTTAGGATAATTAAATATTTGTTTATATGAATGATATTTACACTGTGTGAAGAGCAACCTATTGTATTAGGCCTTACACAGCTTATGGTTGACAATTTTTAAACTAACAATTTTTCATGGTACTTTTTTAATTAAAACACCACTGAACCTTAGTAAAACGGAACTTGCTAAATTTCCAATTACTGTTACTGTCACTTAGATGGGCTAATTTATGAAAACAGCATCCTAACCAAACTTACATTAAAAGTTAGTGTTACTTAAGAGGTAGAGAAATCAGGGCAATTCTGTCTCAGTTGAGAACAAAAGGAGGTCTTTGTATATTCATTTCCATCTGTCAGCGTGAGGGAGTCTTTCTCCTTTTAAAGATTCCTTTAAAATTTAAATTTAGTGTATAAGAAGGCTCTGAAATGTCCTTTGACATAAATATTGAAAGGTGGAAATTGGCCAGGCCACGGGGTGGGGTGGGGGGGAGTGCTGACAGTGGTGAATATTCTAGTTCTCAGATCTTAATGAAAGAAGTAACTGTCCTATCAAAATGTTCCTCTCAGGCTTTTCTTTAAAAAGTTCTTGTCTTTGAATTGAACAGGTTTTGCATTACTATATTTATTCCATTACGTGGAATTAATGATCAGAGAAAAGATGTGTAACATAAGTTTTTTCCAGCCTGTTAGTTAAAAATAAGAGGTTAACGTTTTTTAGATCCTCAGAAATTACATGTGGAAATTAAATATAGAGCTGAACAGTCAGGATGAAGAGAGAAAAGAGATTTTATCTTTGTAATAAAAAGAGAACTTACATTAATGTTTTGAGAGAAGACACCAGCATTTGAATAATCAGCTAGCCGGGTCTAATCTTAGCATCTATGGCATTCTGTACTATATCTGTTGATTTGGTAATCTAAATTTGAACAGATGTCCTACATGTTATGTCAATATTTGAATTGCTGTTATGGCTATGAATCAATATTACTTTGTAAACAATCTTCCTTCAAGTGGCTTGAATCATGGGCCAGCAGTTAAATACACAGACTTTGGAGTTTAACTGCCTGATTTTTTTAATGCAACTCAGAATTCTCTAACTCTCTTTCTTTTGGAAACTTACTCAACACCCTATTGCCATAGTTTACTCATATATGAAAAAGAGGTAATCATTATCTTATTAAAAAGTAGCCAGGGTTAAATGTATGGATGCTCATGTCAGATGGAAAACACAGCTACGAATCAGGCTGAGTGGAGTTAATAGCAGAGATTTATAAAATTTGCACGCAGGGTGGCAACCGTGGCTCATCGAGTAGGGCGCTGGCCCCATATACCAAAGGTGGTGGGTTCAAGCCCAGCCTCGGCCAACTGCAAAAAACAGAAAAATAGCTGTAGTCCCAGCTACTTGGGAGGCTGAGGCAAGAGAATTGCCTAAGCCCAGGAGTTGGAGTTTGCTGTAAGCTGTGTGACGCCACGGCACTCTACTGAGGGCGATAAAGTGAGACTCTGTCTCTACAAAAAAAAAAAAAAAACACTTTCATGCAGATGACAGCCACAAGTTACAGTAAGGGAGTTCCTTTATATGCAGTTAAGTCTTGCTTGATGAACATTCTGGCTCCGTTCAGGAAGTGGTATCTGTGAAGCTCAGGACGTGGTGGGCAGGCCACCCATAACCCAGTAACTCCTGATGTGGTATAAAAGAGCAAGGCTCACCTGCTGGAAGCCTCCTGAGAAGTCAGAGGATTATCTTCTGTGTGTCTTCTACAATCTGGAAGGAAGGCTTCACAGAACTGTCGCAACCCCTATGGCCCTGGTCTGGATCACTGCAGAAAGGAACCAGGCATGACACAGATTAGAAGTACAATCTTGCAAGAGGCGGGCTAAAGTTGATTTCAGGGTAGCTCCAACAAACTCGGCAGTAGCCTTTTATTGAGATGGTACATGACAGGTAGG
Source organism: Perodicticus potto (assembly GCA_963574655.1). NCBI lineage: Eukaryota > Metazoa > Chordata > Mammalia > Primates > Lorisidae > Perodicticus > Perodicticus potto. Next base: position 9,597 of record CAUYRH010178175.1, read on the forward strand.
GGAGTATTGGACAATGACTGCGTGCCTAAGGATCACCATGGGCTTGGGCTCTTACTCTGCAACAAACACCTATGGATGAATTGCCCAAGAGTCCACCTCCCAGCTGCAAATCATCTTGCTCAGAGGTCGTCTGGCTCTTGACGTCCTCTACATTTCCCCCTTCTAGTGTATGAAAGACATTTCTGGATAGGCAATGAAGAAAATCTGTTGTTGGTTATTTCAGCGGTTCTTCTCACCAAGGAGCTTTCCTTCCTGATAAGTAAAAGAAACAGAAGGGCATATAAGTATAACAAAATTATACCAACGGAACTAATCTGGCTATAAGGGAAACTATTTTAGCCAAACTAGGCATAGGGGAGAACATGTCCCTTTTGTGCTAATCACCACCCAACTACATGCTACAGGCTGACCCATAGGGCCCATGACGCTTCCATGGGAAGTATTAACCACCACCTCACTTGAAGTTATATTAGGTGGGCAAAGGGCTATACCAAACTCAGACCCTTTCCAAAGAGCAGTATAACTTTAAGTAAAGATCAGGTGCCCAACTGAAACAGACATAAATCCAACAAGTGAAATTCTTTTACCTTAGCCAATACCAGTATAACCGTTACCCTGGAGCCTGTTGTTCAAAGTCTTTGTTGTATATAACTTCCTAAGGTTTAGAGGCTGCATACCAAGCTTACCTGAGGCTTGTTATTCAGCCCCAAATAATGAAATCCTGTATCAATCTTCCCACTCTGCATAGAAATTCCAATTGCCTCTTAGGGAAATAGGATGCTGACCACTCTTAACTGCTTCTTGCTGATGATGGACGGTGATATGGGAGAGGCAGCTAGAGTTCCCATAGAGGAGATTAATCCAGGGTTTCTCTATTGTGAAATTACCTAGGTTCCAAAAATCAGGATCCTGTGAAGAATAGAAAAGTTAGTGAAAACAAATTTGTTAAAGTGCTGGCAAGGTTTCCTGCTCATGTCGAGGCTTAATCCAATGGGCTGGTAACCACTGCTTCTCTTGATGTTCTGTTATAATATGAGCAAAACCTTGACCCCAATCTGACATGTCAGGTTTTTCATAGAAAATAGGTTGTAGTAACTTTCCACAATTATGGCATTTAACACAGTTCAGTTTGAACCCTACTTTTAGCGCCACAGGAGGCAGATTAGCCTTGTGGGATTCTATCTCTATATCAGGACATGCACATATACATTCCTCTAACGGAGCATTTTGTGCTCTCAGACATTGCGAGGCTTTTTGACACTCAGAGTTAGCATTCTCAAACGCTAAAGTTTGGAAAAGCATATCTCTGAGTTCTGGTGGGGCAACAGCCCTGTCAACTGCAATTTTTAATTGGGCTAAAAAGTTAGTATAAGGCTCATTCCCTGATTGCATTATCTTATTGAAAGATTTAGAGATATCTCCAGGAGCCTGAACCTTTTCCCGGGCCCTAAGACAACACAGCCTTGTCTGGACTATAGCTATTCATCGTACTGAAGTTGATTTGGAATCTCCAGCCACTGACCAGACCCAGTGAGCTGTTCTGATGTTATAGGGACTCCTCTCTGCTGGTTTTGGTGACTCATCAGGTCAACCTCCTTCTTCCACCAGGTTTTGAACTGTAAATACTGTTCAGACTCAAGAACAGTTCTGGCTATCATGTCCCAGTCATAAACAATGATTCACCCCTGTAACAGACTTCTAGAAAACAGGGACTGCATACCACACTGTATCATGGCCTGTTTCAAATCTCTTAGCACCTCAAAGGTAATCATATGGTGATCAAAACGTTGGCCCGCTTGAGGATGTTGCAGATCAGGAGGAATATCAGTGACTGTAATGAGAAAAAGCATCTTCCCACTTAAAGTCACCGTTTGGTGCCCTTCTAATATAGCCTTCATAACAGAAGTCACAGGCATTTCATTTACATAGAGAGGTGCTGAGGGAAATTTGGGTGCTCTAAGTTGGCATTTCTGGCTGTGAGACCATTTACCTGGTCTTCCGATTGTTTGATCTGAGCGGCCATAATGACCACCGAGGTAATTTCTTGCTTATTTATGTCTGTATCATATACTTCCTCCCACGAGGAAGGGCCAGAAAAACTTCCAAGTACTCTTGGTTCCCAGTTGTCCTTAGGTTCAGATTCTCACTGAACCTCACTATTCTCCTCGCGACACCCCAAAAAGGAAGTTGCCCATTGCTTTCTCTAAATGTCTGCTTATTTACCAAAGGCCTCACTTATTCTGAACAAGGTTCCCTTGATTCTAGATTGGCCAAAGGTCCCACTTGCCCTGAGTGGAGTTTTCCATTGGACTTCCTCCCACTGTCTGCCGAAGGCTTCACTTACTTCTTAGTATCCCTTTCCCCTTCGGTCTACATCTTCCATGTCCTGTTCTGTCCTGTCAGATCCTGCCAACTATGCTAGATGTTGCAACCCCTATGGCCCTGTTCTGGATCATGGCAGGAAGGAACCAGGCTTGACACAGATTAGAAGTACAAGCTTGCAGGAGGCGGGCTAAACTTGATTGCAGGGTAGCCCTGAGCAACCTCTGTAGTAGCCTTTTATTGAGACGGTACATGACAGGTGAGGGGAATATTAGACAATGACTGTGTGCATAAGGATCACCATGGGCTCAGGCTCTTCCTCCTCAATGAATTGCCCAAGGGTCCACCCCCTGGCTGCAAATCATCTTGCTCAGAGGTCATCTGGCTCTTGGCATCCTCTATACAGAACCATAAGAAACACTGGAGTCCTTAATGAATCTTAATGCTTAATGAATCTCTAGGCTCAATGGAGGCAGAGAAAGACTAGCAAGTCCTATTCTGTTCTTTACATAATGAGTATTTAAACCCACTGGAGGTAGGGACTTGAGGAGTGTTTAGAGCTTCTGGAGATAGAGAAAGACTAACAGCTTGGCTTTGGCTCCTATGAATATTCAATTTTAATTGGCTTTGATTATATGTATACACTAGGTCTTGCTTTCTTTGGGGTTGCAGATAAGTCATTCATTGCATGGAAATACTGACGAGGACAGATGAACAAGAGGTCAGGTGGAGAAAAGAAATAAAAAGTAGAATAATTTGAGTCAAAAATCTCTTTGCTTAAACCATCAAAATAATTCAGGCACAAAATTTGTATTTTTTGCTATATATTTTCCATTTGCAAACCTCAGAATATCATAAAGGAATAAGTTCAAAATTGATATCACTAATATTTATTGTAAAATATTTTTAAGCTTGTCGGGCAGCACAACCAAAAGTTTCTGATCCAGTAAGTGTTGATTGGAGCTGAAAATCTGCATTTTTAAACTTAAACAACTCAACAGCAGAAAAATAAATAATTTAAAAATGGGCAAAGGACTTTAATAAACATTTCTCAAAAAAGACATAAAAATGGCTAATCAAATGACATATCAAACCCACATATCATCTTACAGTTTGTCTAGAACAGCAGTTCTCAACCTGTGGGTCATGACCCACAGGAACTGTATTAAAGGGACACAGCATTAGGAAGGTTGAGAACTACTGGTCTAGAAGGGTGGCTATTTTTAAAAAAGACAAGAGATGACAATTGTTGGCAAGAGTAAAAAAATATCAGAACCCTGATATACTGTTGGTGCAAATACAGATTGGTGCACCCATTGTGGGAAACAGTATAGAGATTCCTGAAATAAAAATTAGTGCTACTATTAATTCGAGCAATCTCTCTTCTGGGTATATGCCCAAAGGAAACAAAATCTCTGCCTCAGAGGTACCTGCACCCCCCATGTTCTTTGTGGCACCATTGTTTACAGAAGCCAAGAAGCAGAAACAGCAGAAGGGTCTGTTGACAGACAAATGGAAAAGGGAACTGTGGTATATATACACAATGGAATATTATTCAGCCTTTAGAAAAAGAAAGCAGAAATTCTTCCATTTGCCAAACATGGATGAATCTGGAGGAAATTGTGTTATGTGACATAGGAAAGATATGGGAGTAAAAATACTGCATCTCACTTATATGTGAAAATATCAAACAAACAACCGAACACATAAAAACAAACTAAAATACAGAGATAGAGAATAAAACAGTAGTTATCAGGGGTAGAGGAAGGAGCGGGTAGGAAATGTGAGGAGGGGAATCTGCTTCAAAGGAAACAAAGAAGCAGATATATAGGATAAACAAGTCTTGCCATTTGATGTACAATATGGGAACCATAGGTATTAACATTCAATATAGGGCATTGTATTCTGCATTTTTGCTAAAAGACTAGATTTTAAGTGTTCTTGTCATGCACACAAAAAAGTGAATAACTCTATGGGATGACTTTTTAATTTGTTTGACTATAGTAACTATTTCACTATTTATATCAAAACATCATGTTGTATACGTTAAATATATACAATGTTTTTTGTAAAGGAAGAAACTGGTCTACTACCAGGAAGGAGAATTCCCTTACATCTTATCCAACCCATCTTTAGGGAGACAGGCAGGTTTCTTCTGGCCACTCCCTCAGGAAGTGCTCAGGCTGGCAGTCTCTCTGGACTTCAAATTCCTTAGCCCTTGGGCATATAGAAAATTTAGTACCTTCTTAACTAATTTTAAACAATTTACGGGGGACGTAATAACTAAGCTTGTCAGACAAAATACAATGCAATATTTGGAAAAACTTACACTTAAAAAATATCCATTGTTTATCTGAAATTCTAAAATGCCTTGCATTTTCGTTTCTAAATCTAGTAGCCCCAGCAATAACTAAAATGTTATTTTCCTTACTATTTAGTAACTTATATTTTTCCCTTTTAAAATTAGATATTAATGTATTCAATAAATATTCAGTCAACAAATAGGTATTGGGCACTCAGTGCTAAGCACTAAAAATATAAACACATTCAATACACTCAGATCTATATGTGCCTGGTTATTTAGATAGGGTTGTGTATGAGAGAGCGATAGAGAGAGAGACAGTTTCTTCAACAAGCTGGTCCCTAAATTCATCTGATTATGATAATAAAAAAAAAATAGGTGACTTATATGGTGGGAGAGTAAAGTGAATGTTTTTATGTTCGTATTTTATTTATTTTGTGACTACTTATTGAAAATTTATTAAGTACAAAACGTAGTCCAAAACCTGCAGATAATACCTACATGAATGTCAAATGGCTCACACCATTAGCTTTTTACAGTCCAAAGGTGAGGGGAGGGTAGAGACGTATTCAAATGATGAAAAAGAAGGAAAGAATTATTCAAAGATAATCTCTTGTATTTCTGTAAAGTCGTTATTTCCTCTTTATCATTTCTGATTGAAGTTACTAGAGATTTTACCTTTTTATTTCTAGTTAGTCTGGCCAAAGGCTTATCTATTTTATTTATTTTTTCAAAAAACCA
>CAUYRH010178177.1:0-41484 GCA_963574655.1 Perodicticus potto
CTCGCGGGTTCGAATCCAGCCTGGGCCCACCAAACAACAATGACGGCTGCAACCAAAAACTGGCCGGGCGTTGTGGCGGGTGCCTGTAGTCCCAGCTACTTGGGAGGTGGAGGCAGGAGACTCACTTGAGCCCAGGAATTGGAGGTTGCTGTGAGCTGTGATGCCACAGTTCTCTATCCAGGGTGACAGCTTGAGGCTCTGTCTAAAAAAAAAAAAATTACATAAACCCAGATTTGTGATAATGCATTCCTTTTCCATATAGACATTATATTTTTCTATAGAGTAGGATGATTCAGCTCAAATATTATCATATTCTTATAATAATATGATAGTTTTTTTCTTCTTTAATACTTACATTTGGAAAAAGGAACCTGGTTAAGTACAGGATGCTCTAAAATCATATATAATATATTTAGGATATGTTTGTTAAAAGTTCTTTCAGTTGTTTTATTAATGCTACCTTATGCACTTATTGGGTGTTAGGCACTGTTAAACCTTTTACGTGAATTAATCATTTCTTACAAAAATCCAGTTGCTCATATTTTGTTCTTTACATTACTTATGTTGTTCTCCTTATTCTTGTGAGTTTGTCTTTCTTTTAAAAATTCCTTCATTTAGTTTTAGTGGGATTTTAAAAAGAAGAAAAAATTGATGTTTGTGTTTAATCAGCCTTTTTAGCCTGCCAGAATCTATTGTTTATTTAAATAGAGGCATTTTAGTATAATGGTCAAGAGAGCGAGCTCAGAGATCAGACTGCCTCAGTTTGAATGTTGGTTTTAAAAACTATTGGCTGTGAGACCTCCGGACATTGCTTAGAGAGAGAAGGAAAAAGAATACAAAATATCTTTAATCTTTTCAGAAAGATAAGACAAGTTTGACATCTAGAAACTGACAGGATGCTATTTGGAGGAGGAGGAGGAGATAAAGAAAAAGGAGAAGGAGGCATGGGAGAGAAGGAGAAGAAGAGGAGGAGGAGGGTTTGGAAGTTAAAAACATGATAGCACAGATGAAAAACTCACTCAACTCAAGTGTCGAAAGATAAAACTGAGGAAGCCTCCTGGGAAATAATATAGAAAACAGGAAAGAAAAACAAGTAAAATGAGCAGACCAGTCCAGAAACCTAACTTTAAATAAAAGAAACTTCATGGGGGGAAAACAAAGCGTAAAGGAAAAGAATGAGGAAGAAATCATCAATGAAATTTTGCAAGAAAATAACCACAACTGAACAATGTGAATTTTCAGATTATAGGACCCACCCACCTAGTACCCAAAACCATAGACAAATATAGACTTACCACCATGAACATCACTGAGAAATTTCAGAACAGGAGAGTAACAGAGGATTCTGAAAGTCTGCAGAGGGAAAAAAGTAGATCCCATGCAACAGATCAGGAATCAAATGGTTTGGGAATTCTCTACACTGATACTGGAAGCAAGAAAACAATAGAGCAATTCCTTCAAAATTCTGAAAGATAATTGCTATCGTTTCTCACTTAGAAGCCTGTATGAGCCAAATTAGCAATTAAATTGGAGAATAAAATACACTTTTATAAATATAATGTCTCAAAATCTTTACCTCCGAAGCACTCTTTCTAGAAAGTTCTCAAAGGACATGTTCCAATTAAATGAGGAAATAAATCCAGAAAAAGGGAAAATATATAGGTAAGAGGAGTCCCCACAAGGATGATGAGCAGGGAATTCTGACGACAACCAAGTACCCGTCACAGGCAGTCCAGATTGCAGCAGTGTGGCACAAAGATGCCATTGCTTTTTACCCTGCATCCAGAAGAGCTAGGTGAGCAATGAAACACATATGCGTGAGTGCCACACAAATACCTATTTACATAGCACGTCCTATACATATGTAAGGCAATGTTCGGAGTTCTTCACAAATATTCGTTCATTTATTCTTTAATAACCCTTCTAGGTAGATAGTATTATTACCCTCATTTTACAGACATGGAAAATGAGGCACAGGGGGTTAAACAGCCTTATGGTCATAGATAGCCCAAATTTCAAGCCCAGGTGGGCTGGCTCCAGAATCTAGATTTTCAACCACAAATTCTCACTGGGTAATTGGATGATGAGGTCACCACTCTCTCTTTAAAAACTGCTGCCTGGACCAGCTAGGACACTCATTCCTCTGCCGCCCCAGGAGTCCTGCTCTGCCATCCTCCTCATGGGTGGAGATCATCCATGACAAACTCAGAAGCAGAAAGGACAAACAGCACCCGGTGGCTCTGAAGCTTTTCTGCCTAAGCTCCAACACCTGCTCCCCACAAAACCCTGCCCAGTGTCTGGAATGGCCTGAGCCTCACATTCCCCAGGACTCTCTTGGTGCCTTACCTTGACTTCCCCAGAGGGCTCTGGTAAATTCTTAGGAGAGCTGAAGCCTGGCTCTGACCCAGAGCTGCTTCCATCCTCACTGGCAGTGGCTCTGTGCAGCTAGGGGTGTGCTTGCTACCCAGTTCTTCGAAATAAATCATCTATCGCTAGGATTGCACACTGGCATGGTAACACCACAAAGAAAAGCCAGAGAAGGATCAGCACAGAAGTCAGAGCTCTAGTTCCTCTGGGAGAAGGTGAGCCGTGTCCTAAGAAGGGAGCAGGTGGGACTTCCACTGGACTAGAACTGGGAACATTCCAGTTCTGCACCCAAGTAGTGGTTCATGGTGTTCATTTTACCATCATTCTTTAAACTTCATGTGTATCTTTTACATATTCTATGTGGATGATACATTTCACAATTTTAAAAAATTAAAAACAAGACAACTGGACCATGGATCAGGACACATGAGGCCTGTGTCCACCCTCTCCTGCCCAGTATGGCTTTACACGGTTCACTCTCCTCATGAGACTCTATTTCCTCAATGACCAATAAAGATCATTTCTCTTCTGCCCACCTCACAGCAGCGGGGAGAGAAGAAAGTGCTCCATACACTGCAAAGTGATTTATAGGCGGCAGTGATGATTATGATGGCAAGAGCCTCTTTGCTAAGGATATCTCTAAACAGACTGATCCCCATTTTAGGGTCAGCGTGTCACATTCCTCATGTGCTTCCCAGATGTGGTTATCAGGCTCTTGACTATTCTTGGGTTCTCTTTGATTGGATCACAAATATCTGTTCCCTCTTGGGAGTCACAGGACGAAATGAAATTCCTGCCATCGGCCGCTCTCACTAGGGAGAAGGCCCAAGATTTGTGTCCTTAGGTGTGTGGCATCTTAACGATAGCCTTAGTTGCTGCTTCTGATCACTGTGGAATCAACCAAAGCACCCATGGTCAGCTCTGTCCATAAAGTAATGTACCTGACTGCCAGCTCTTAGAAGAACGTGTTGGAGCACAAAAAACAAGAGATGCCTGCTGAAGCCAGTGTTGGGTCTGAGGCATATGCTGGCCCAGGGGACTAGGGGGGACATTTTTAGACTAATGTTTCAGGTTCAAAGCAAAAACTCACTTTACAAAGAGAAGAAACTTCGGTGTCATCTAAAGTGCAGTTGTCCCTGGTGAAAGTCTCACTAATGAGGCCCGGGCAAAGAGATTATTTCAACGCCTTTTTTTTTTCTTTTTCAGCCAGATTCACCTGTGAAAAGCACTGGTATGCCCCAGACCAAAGTCCTTTGCCACTCAACCGTAGATTTTTGCCAGGCTCTGTCTGTTCTACATTATAACAGCACATATCACATTTTATCTTTACAGCATGGATTCATTGAGCTATTTTCAGCTTCTAAGAACACAAGAATGCTATTATAACTCCACAAGCCCACAAATAAACAAAGTTAGGATCAATCTCATGGGCCAAGGGCAAAGGCCAATGTCCAGTTACCCAATCCATCCACTCCATAATATGGGCTATTTTGCTCTCCTCTGATGAACACCAGAAATGAAGGCAGAAAGAGAACTATTTTTAAAAAGATTGTTATGGGCTGCATTGTGTGCCCGCAAAAAAGCTTATGTTGAAGTCCTAACCCCTAATGCCACAGAGGTGACCTTACTTGGAGACAGGGGCATTACAGATATAATTAGGTAAGAGGAGGTCATTTAAGGTGGGCCCTATTCCAATATGACTGATGTCCTACAAAGGGAAATTTGAACACGGAGATAGACATATATATAGAAAAGATGATGTGAAAACCCAAGGAAGGAAGACAGTCAAGGACAAAAGACTGAAACAGACTTTTGCCGCCCAGCTCTCTGGAACCAACCCACTGGACTCCTTGATCTTGGACTTCCAGCCTCCAGAGCTGTGAGTCAATAAGTTTCTGTTGTTTAAACCATCTAGTTTATAGGTATTTTGTTTACAGCAGCCGTAGCAAACTAATACAGAGGTTAAAAGGACACTAAAGGAATCTGTATACTGTCCAAGTGGAACTGAATCTCCTACTTGCGGAGTTTTTCTGCACCTCCCCTCCTTCTATTTGGCTTTCAACACTACAGGAATCTCCTGGAATCTGAAGTTTAACTGTGAGCTCTGTTGGTAGCAGAGAGGATGGAATTGCCTCTCATTCCTATGATCATGAAAACGTAAAGCCTGGCCTGGGCCATTCTGCCAGAACAGGTCTCTCCTGCACCACACTCAGGGTGTGGAATAAAGACCCAGGCACCCGGCGAGGTCTGTTTGCCCTTTGCACCTGTCTGCCGCTGATGAAGCCAGGGGGGAGGGATTGGGCGTAGAAGGGGAAACATGACTGAGCACTCAAACCTGACCTGCCTCACTAGGTTTTAGATTTTAAAAAACATCAATTTTAGGCCAGGCATGGCAGCTCACGTCTATAATCCCAGCACGCCGGGAGGCTGAGGCAGGAGGACTGCTTGAGCTCAGGAGTTCAAGATCAGCCCAAAAGCTGATCAAGAGCAAAGCAAGAGCAAAACCTCAACTCTACTAAAAATAGGAAAAAAATAGCCTGGCATTGTACTGTGAGCAAGAAGATGTCTGAGACCAAGCATTTGAGGTTTCTATGAACTATAATGCCATGATGCTCTACCTTGGGCTACAGAGTGAGACGCTGTCTCAAAAAGAAAAAAAATAATAATGATAAATAAAAATCACCAATGCTTAAAGTTGGGAAGCTAAGCAGCATGTGGCCAAAGCCCCACCAGCTTCTCATAGATGACATTGCTGTGGGTCACAATAGTGACAGTTGCCTAAGTTGTTTTCCAGGAACTGAGTCAGCCCTCCTCCAGCTCAAGCCTGTGGAGACCACTGACCTTCACCTTGGCCTGCGTGAATGCTGAAGGGTGACCTCTCCATGTGGGAGGCCCAAAGATTCCACCCCCGGGTAACACTAACACTCCAGTTTCCTGAGCATGGGTCGCGTGAGGAGCCATGAGGCCGGACAGCACTTGTACAGCCCACTGATTCCCTCACTCTTCTCAGCTCCAGTCACCTCTCCCAGCCTAAGATCACCCTGCTTCTCCATCCATACATGTCCCTGAGCCCTATTAAGTGGATCTGAGACCTGTTCTTCCATCTACCACCTTGGCTGCTTTGTAAATAAACCCTTTTTCTTTGGCAAAGCTCATTATTTCAGTAATGGGTGTGCTGCTCAACAGGCAGCAGGGGCCTGGCCGGGTGAGCCTGAGGCTGCAGCCTCCAGGGCTCAGCACCCAGTCCAGAGATGCCCCCGCCCAGCCCAGGGCCCCCTCAAGCCTGCTGCCCCCTTGCAGGAGCCTTCCCTAAGCAAGGCCCTCACAACAGGGCCCTTCTCTTTTCCTTCCTTCTTTTCATTCATCAAATAAATTTAAAGAATGCTTTCCAGTGTTTCTCAACTCTAGCTGTGCATTGATCTCATATAAGGGTGGTTTTGAAAAAAAGCAGATGCCTGGGCCCCCCTCCAGGTCATTTCAAATAGACCCTCTTGTTGGGGAGGGCTGTGGTATAATACAAATGAATATTTGGCATTGCTCCTGGGTCCTGTCACAAAATTCTAAATCCCCTGGAAATTCCTGAGTGATAGGAGTGTCTCTGTCGTCCATAAGAAGTTCCTTTGGACCACACGTGTGCTTATTCTAATGAGGTGACTCACGGTGGGGCCACTGGATAGATTCAGGGTGGCGCTGGTCACCAGAAAGAACAGATGTGATTAAATGGCAGGAAATTTCAGCCTCCCTGGCCTGCCAATGACCCGTCCCCAGCCTCTGGGAGAGAAGCTACAGTCAAATCTTTTGAACAGTGAGATTTAGACAGCCCAGACTTGCCAGCAGGGGGCAGCCCCGGGGGCTGTAGGAACTCGGCACACTCGCTCTACACATGCCCTGTCCTGTGCGCCTCTCCCATGTGGATGTTCCTGAGGTGAAGCCTTTATAATAAAGCTGGAAGCCCAAGTAGGGCACACTACTAAGTACTTTGAGTCAATCTAGTAAATCACCCAACCTGAAGAAGGGGTGGTAAGCAGGGAACCCCCAAATGTGTAGTCTGATGGGCAGCAGTGTGGCTCTCCTGGGGACCCCAAGTGTGCCTGGCCTCTGAAATAGGCAGTCTCATGGGACTGAGCCCTTTAACTTGTGGGCTCCGACGCTAACTGCAGAGAGTTCAGAATTGAACTGAATCAGTGGACTCCAGTGCTGCCTGGAAAGTTGGAGAAGTGGTCAGTGTCCCAAGGGCAGCTAGGAAAGATGCCACTCGACTCTCCTTCACAAGAACCTATGAGGAAAGAACTATCATAGTGGTCTGGGAGGCCCCAAGGGCCCCTTTCTGGGATCCGACCTTGAGATTGGGCTAAGTCCACTCTAGGTAACTCACGCCTCCTGGTATGCTCAGATGTTTCCAGTTGTAGCAGTGAAAGACCCAGATCCTGGTAACCCCTTCAGTCCCAGGCAAACTGGACGGTTTGTCAATTGGTCACTCAATGGCTCAGATACACATATGTGCACATAGTAGCCACCCAGGCACTGGGCACTATGAAACAGCCTGTGTTAGAGGAATGCAGGGCCATGGGCAAGAATGTGGCTGAAGTCTGATTTCTACAGAAGTAATAAGCACAGCTAAAAGTCAGCCAGCCACTGTTTCACCACTTGCCTCCCTGCACCTGCTCATCACTTAGGAGTCACACATCCCTGACAGGCATAAGATTTAAAACTTCCCTCAATGCCTGCATAGTTAACATTGCTAATGTGAAACCTGAGGCTGGTCTTGGAGATATTTTCCAGACTCTGCATTTGGGGAGACCAACTGACACCAACCAGACCAGCAGCCACAAGCGGGCCCTGACTCAACAGGTCCTGGGACCCTCTACCCAGAAACCAGCTCAGCCAAGAAGACAATTTCTGCCTCCCAGCCCTGCGAGTTCATCCCCAGCCAATCAGCAGACTCAATTCCCTACCCCTTAGTTTACCAAACTGCCTTTAAAAGCCCTGGCCCCAAAGTTTTCTGGGAGAGGGATTTGAGAAATTCCTCCTGTTTCCTTCCTCAGCACCTTGTGATATTAAACTCTCTCTGACCTCTGGCCCTGGGCACCAAGCTGGGGTCCCGCCTCCACTCTTCTATCCCCAGGAAGGCCCACGTGTCTCTGCCACAAACTCTGGCTCCCTGTGGCCTGCAGGTAGTGGGAGATCCATAGAAAGGACACCAGGACACCCTGGACCTTGGGCTGCTGACATTCCGGGATATGGACATACAATTCTCTCTGGAAGAGTGGAAGTGCTTAGACCCCCCTCAGCAGAATTTGTATAGAAACGTGATGTTAGAGAACTAGAGAAACCTGGTTTCCTTGGGTCTTGCTGTGTCTAAGCCACATCTCCTCACCCATCAGGAGCAAAGCAAAGAACCCTGGAGAGTGAAGCCAATAGCCAAACCTCCAGCTCTGTCTTCTCATTACATTCAAAATCATTGTTCAGAGCAAGGCCTAAAAGATTCATTCCAAAAATTAACACTGAGAAGTTACAGAAAATGTGGGCTTGGGAATTTCATCATAAAGAGAGACTGGAAAAGTGTGGTGGAGTCTAAGGAGCAGAAAGGCTGTTACAGTGGATTAACCCAGCATTTAATATCTACCCAGGTCAAAATCTTCCAATGTAACAAATGTCTGAATGTCTTTAGGAAACTATCATATCTGAATAGACATAAGATAAAACATTCTGTAGAAAAACCTTTCAAATGTAATGAGTATAAAAAAGCCTTTAACCAATGCTCACCCCTTCTTGAACGTAAAGTAATTTATACTAGAGAGAAATACTACAATGTAAAGAATGTGGCAGAGTCTTTAAATCTTGCAAGTTTCAGTAAGCATAAAAGAATTCACACTCGAGAAAAATTGTACAAGTGTAAAAACTATGCGAAAGCCTTCAAACAGTAGTCACACCTCACTGAACATACTGGGAAAACCCTACGAATGTGGAGAACGTGGCGCAGCTTTTGACAAGCCATCAACCCCTACTACCCATGAGAGAATCCATGCTGAAGACAAACCCTACAGACGCAAAGAACGTGGCAAAGCTTTCTACATCTTGCTCAAGCCTTAGTAAACATACAAGAATACATACCGAGGAGAAACCCTACAAATGTGAAAAAGCCTTTTGACATTCTTAACTAAATGTGAGAGAAGGCATACTAGAGAAAAATCCCACAAATATAAACCATGTGGGGAAGTTTTTAGTAGGTGTCCTTTCTTTACTATACAGGAATTCATACCTGAGGAAAATTCTACAAATTGTAAGAAGGTGGCAAGTCATTTAATGACTGTTCACATATTTCGTAGCATCATAGAGATCATACCAGGTAAAAGCAGCGTAAATGTAATAATTGTGAAAACATATTTCACAAAATAACAGTTTTAGAGTGCATCAGAGTACTTGCACAGAAAACAAAAACATTGCAGGTGTAAAGAGTGGTGTAATACCTTCCCTTCCATCACTGATCCTGTTTTACACAGGATAATTCATGCTGGAGGGTAATCTTCCAACTGTTGCTCCAATTTTATTCTGCTTTAGAGAATTTGGATTAGAGAGAAACCCTACCAAGGTAATGAATGCAGAAAACATCTGTTAAAACAAAACACCTTAGAAAACACCAGAGTTCATATTCAAAGATACTTTAGAAATGCAGCAACTGCAATATTTAATCAAAAATCAAGCCTAAATAAATATTAGAGGATTCATAATACAAAGCGCTAACACTGTCAGACATTACTCTGAACGGTTGATTACAGAGGATAATCCAATGTTATAATGGATCACTCATTTGTATGTAAATTTTTAAAAAGCCAGAGATTGATTGATTGGGGGAAATTACACTTGCATCTCATGTATACTTTTTTACATTAAAATATTTTAGAGTTTTTGAAAATTAAACACTGATGTAATTCAACACTCAGATTACCTGACGCTGTTTTCTAATGCCTTTGTGAAACCATGTGGCCAATGGTTGCTTCATCAAAGACAGGAAGGGTCCTTTGAAATTAGGTAGGCATTATCTGTATACCCTTCTACGAAAAACTTAGGACGCTTCAAATGTAAAGTACATGAAGAAAATATAAATGGCGAGGCTCTTTTGTTAGCAAATTATAACAATCTTGTAAGTAATGTGTGAGTGGATGTTCAGAGTAATTTTATAATGAGATACATTTTGAATTTTACAAGTGAATTGTTTTTCCCATGGCACACTGTGGCAATAAAATACAGTGCATTTTGAAAAAATAAAAATAGGTAAAGTCTCTCTCTACTGCAACCCCTGATGTCTTGAGTATTGGCTTCCTACTATGCAGCAGGAAAAGAACCCAGAGGGCAGTAGCCATCGTGGGATACCAGTTCTGGCCGAGTCCCGCCATTCCTGCAGGTGCAGCAACCTTCTGACTGACAGCTTCTGCTCAGGACTCCCCATCAGCCTGGCCTGTGCCTTCCCAGCACTGCACTGAGTCTGAGGATTGGCCTCCTCCTCCTGCCCTCTCCATTTGCAGGGGTCTGACGGCTCTCCCTGCCTGCTCCTTCCCCCTTCATCTGTCCTGGGCATTTCTCCCAATCAATCTCTTGCCTGTCTAATCCTAGTCTAGCATTCTGATTCTCAGGGAACCAGAATCAACACAGGGACCCATTTGTCAGTACTTTTTAAATCTCCCTAAGCAATTGTGATGTCAGCCATGTTTGAGGACCACCGTTCAGGTCTGTGAACTATCAATGTGTCTACCCACGGTCTAATGGGGAGAACAACGTGCAAGCTCAAAATTACAATACAGCATGGAAAATGCAACAACAAAGATAGGGCCTGAATGTTCTAGAAGCACTGAGGATGGAGAAAATAAATTACCCTGGTGAATTAGGGGATGATTTCAACTTTCTATGCTGAGAAACAACAGATGTGTCTCTTAGACTCTCCCTGGAAATTCTTACTATTTTTTTCCATCATATTACACCACTATGATAAAATCATCAGGTATGATGGACACAAATTCACAGGCTATGATCTGCTTTCCAGTGCATTCTATTGAAGTCAATAGAAAGAAAACTGAATTCACCAAATACCATGGCAAGGGGAACTGGTGTGTGAGCGCACACACGTGCATGGGTGTGTGTGTGTGAGTAATGCCGCGTCCCCAGGGATAAATCTGTCATGCTAGCAACACACGTACTTTAGAAATGGGGAGGTTTTTACATCAACTGTCTCCAATAATTTCTGGTTTTCCTTTTAAAAAATGCATCACTAATTATAGGATAGTTATCCCAGCTGGAAATCTTTTATCCTTGTTGGATACAGCCACTTCCCAGCAAGGCTAAAAACCAGATAAATGCTATCTGTGGCATTTAAAAAGTCAAATATTATACAAGGTCACATATGAATCACTTGTTCCCTGCATTAACACATTATTTTGATATACTAAGAAAAAATGTTCTAATACCAATTTCCTTTCAGCTTCATTTATTACAATTTGAAAAAGAGGCCTACACCACATCCCTTTGGACTGCCAGTCTCCAAGATTGAAGGACTCATGAATGCAGATAAGCAGCTCTCCATAAATGGGAAATAGATAGAGTGAAAAAGAAAGAAAAAGAAAGCACAAACATGTCCTTTAGCATTGCCATTCTGTCATCTAAAGTCGGGGGAAAAGGCAGCCATAATAATTGTTTTTGTGGGTACTTTTGTTTTTCGTTTTTTTGTGTTAAAATACATGTATTGTGTGTATTTGTATATAACACAAAATTTACCATGAACACCAACGGATCATCTTCACAGAATTCAGGCCTCTGGAATCTTGTATATTTACACCCTGTTCCCCCCCACACACACACACACACATATACAGAGTCACTTATACAAACACTTGCACACACCGTCACACACAGCCAGCCACACCCTCCACTCACTTATACTCACACTTTTGCTCACATTCACATGGCCATGCACTCTCACACTCACAGTCACAAACCCATGCACACCCCAGCCTCACTCTGGGAGTCCTAACACCCAATTAAAGCGTGACATTTGTCAGGAGGGTGGTAGAAGCGAAGGAACAGTGAGGTGAAGGGTCCACCGGGAAGGGGGGAGTTTGCCCCTGTTGAACAATAAACAGATGCCTGCAAATCTCAAATAATACAAGGGGTTAATTTACATAAAAGGCAAGTATCATTTTGTTTCCTTAGCTTCCTTTGTTTCTCAACATAAAAACAAGGGTTGATGTGGAACTTGAGAAACATAAAAGAGGAGAATGACCATGTCCCGTATTGGCCTCCCCTTGTGCTTCTCGGAAGTAGTGGTCTTAGAACCACAGCCTGTCTTGCAATTGGACTGAACAGCTGCATCGCCACTAAATTCCTCTATGGAAACCTTGATCCCATGGTGGTCCTAGGCTGTGGGGCTTTTGGGAAGTAATTAGGTCTCCTCACCAACGAGATTGGTGTCCTCATAAAAGAGACCCCAGAGAGCTGCCCCACGCCCTTCACCAGATGAAGATGTGATGAGAAGTCAAGAGTCTGCAAGCCCAAGAAAGCCCTCAACGGAGACCGACCATGACAGCACCCTGATCTCAGACTTCCGGCCTCCAGAACTATGAGAAATAAGCGTCTTGTGCGTCACCTCCAAGGTCACCTCTAGCTGTTCTCTGCTAGAACAGCGCTCATTCTCTAACTCCCAGGCACGTCTCAATCCCTTGCCACCTGACTTCACTTTGGGGGGAGAAGGGGTGGGCATGCCACTGAAACCACTCCTGGTAATTACCTCCTAATTACCAGCCCAGCACTTTATTCTTCCACCTCCAGCCTTCTTGAGCCCTCTGCAGAATGGACACAAGGCCTTGAAACTCCCCCTACCCTAGGCCCTACAGTACCTCTGACGCATGACTCTTCAGCTCTTGTCTGTAAGTGTCTGGATTCCCCAGCTTCTACCTTAGGCCTCCTTCTCTTGTTTACTGTATGTTCTTTCCTTGGAAAATGTCCCTACTCCTCTGCCTTGTGCTTCATCTTGCTGAGAAGTCTCTGAACTCTCTTCCACTCTGACCACTCCCTGGTGTCCATATTGGACAGATCAGCTGCCCGCTGGACATCTCTTCCCATCTGCCTTATTAGCATCCCACACTTGACAGATGCAACACCAAACCGAAAAGAAATAGATAAAGTGAAACAACAATGACAAAACTCTGTCCCCCCGGTGATCTTTCTTTAAAGGAGTTAATGGCACACTCTTAGTCAGCTTAGACTACCTTAATAAAATATCACAGACTTAAACAACAGTAATGTATTTTCTCACAGCTCTGAAGGTAGGAAGTCCAAGATCAAGGTGCCAGCCAATTCGGTTTCTGGTGAGAGGCCTCTTCATGGCTGGTGGATGGCTGCCTTCTCACTGTGCCCACTCCCTGCAAAGAGAGACAGCAGGCTCTCTCTTCTCATGAGGACACTAATCCTATTGGATCAGGGTCCCACCCTTATGGACTCATTTTACCTTAATTACTTCTAAGGACACTTATTTAGATACAGTCATATTGTGGACTAGGACTTCACATAGGGATCTGGGGGGACACAATCAGTCTTTAGCATTGTGCCCATGGTCCCCCAAAACTCATGTTGTTCTCACATGCAAAATATATACATTTTATCCCCAACAGACCCCAAGTCTTAGCTTATTCCAGCAGCAACTCAAATAAAGTCCAAAGTCTCATCTAAATCAGGTACAGGAGACTCAAGGTACAATTCATCCTGAGGCAGCATTCCACTCAAGCTGCTAACTTAAGAAGCCAGACAAGTTATGTGCCGCCCAAATTCAATAGTAGGATAATCAGAGGATAGGAATTTCTATTCCAAAAGGGAGAAGCAGGAACAAAAATGGGGTAAGGGATACCAAGTAAATCCAAAACCCAACAAGGCAAATTCCATGAGCTCTCAAGGCTCAATGACCCTCTTTGGCCCCATGTCCCATGTCCCAGGCTGCCCTGGCCCTTGGGCTCAGAGGGGTTACCCAATCTCTGCAGCTGTCTGCAAGGGCTCTGACCTCTGAAACCAAAGAGGAAATAGCCTCATCCCTTGGGCCTATTAAATCACCCTTAGGGTCATTCCTCCCTTTTACTGAAGAATACTATACAGTCACAGTCAGATAGCTCAGTGATCCTGTCCTGGAGAAACCAGAAACTCTGCCAGCCTGTCTTTGCCCTGTCCTGCTTTCTTTATCTCCTTCAAACAGGCAGTACCTCTGCTGGTATAATCCCATTTCACTTTATGACTTTTGTGACATGGATTTGAGAATTTTCTGAATCTCTAATTTCTAGAGGTATTTTTGGTTGTGTGTTTTGTTTGTTTGTTAGAGCCAGATTCTGGCTCTGTCACCCAAGTTAGAGTGCAGTGGCACAATCATAGCTCACTACCACTTCAGACTCCTGGATTCAAAGGATCGTCCTTCTGCCTCAGCTTCCCAAAGCTGGGACTATAGGTGTGAGCTACCACATATGGCTAATTTTTTTTTTTGGTAGGTATAGGGTTTCATTATATTACTTGCCCAGGCTGGTCTTGAACTCCTGAACTCAAGCAATCCTCCTGCCTTGGCCTCCCAAAGTGCTGGAGTTACAAGTGCCACCCTGCCCAGCCTCTTATTTCTTTTTGTTTCACAGTTCTTTCTTCTATTCACCTCTCTCTTCTCACATTTTCCTGCAAATATCCAGGAGGCTCCAAGTCACTCCTTCAACACTTTGCTTAGACATTATTCAGCTACATATCCAGTTTCCTTGCTTAAAAATTCTACCTTTCATAAAACATGAGAATACAATTCAGCTAAGTTACTTGGCCATTTTCTAAGAAGGATCATCTTTCCTCCAGATACCAGTAGCCTGTTCCCAACGTCCATATAAGACCTCAACAGAATGGCTTTTAATGTTCATATTTCTGCCACCATTCTGCTTGTAGAAAGCTAAGCTTTTTCTAACCATGCACCTAAAAATTCTTCCACTTTCATATTTTTAGGTACCAAAACCTGTATTAGTCGCCTCTGAGTGCCATTACAAAATACCATGGACTGGATGGCTTAAACAACATAAATTTATTTTCTCACAATTCTGGAGGCTGGAAACTACAAGATGAAGGTGCTGACCTGTTTGGTTTCCAGTGAGTGCTCTTTCCCCAGCTTGCAGACAGCTGCCTTCTCACCATGTCCTCACATGGAGGAGAAAGAGGGAGCACCTTCTGGTGTCTCTTCATATAAGGACACTAATCCTATCAATCAGGGCCCCATCCTGATGACCTCTTTTTACATTAATGATTTCCCAAAGGCCCTATTTCCAAATACAGTCACATAGGGGTAAGGGGTTCAACATAGGAATTTGAAGGGACCAAATTCAGTCTCTAGCAGGTACCATGTTCCCAGCTAGGTCTTATCCATGACTCCTCCCCCAACATTCAGCTGGAAACCCCAGTTCATGGGCTGGCACCCTGTTTCTGAGTGATCCATTCCTTTCTCATCATCCCTCCCATTACACTTCCAGTGTAGGCCTTTTTGTTCCTTGCTTAGATCACATCTTCTTTTGGTTTTCCAGCTACTGTTCCTCCTCAAATATTTCCATCATGGTACTGACAGGTCAGTATCCAAAATTACATATCTGTTTAGATCGTCCATGCTGATGTGATAAACTCTTCACAGCACAGTTTTCCCCTGTCCCACCCTCACCTCCTGCTATGGTCTCACTGCCAGCCATTGTCCCCATGTGCCCAGCATGTGCTGCCCCTTTACACCTCCTGTCTTCCTTTATCCAGAATTTTTTTCTACTGGAATATGCCTCCCATCCTCCTCCTAGGGAGCTCTTTCCCCTCCTGGAGATCCCAGGATAAGTATTCCCTCCCAGAGCATTTCTCAATGTCTGCTCAGCTATCTCACCATGCCTTGTTGCCACATTTTCCATATTTATGCATCTATCTGTTTCTCCTATCAGATTTGTGGTTCCTCGTGAGCAGTGAGCCCATTTCTGCTGCTATAACAAAATCCCTGAGACTGAAAGATTGATGAAGAACAAAATTTTATTTCTTATAATTCTGATGTCTGGGTACCAACAGGTTCAATATCTGCTGGAGACACTATCCATAGACAGCATGTTCTTGTGGTGCCACTCCCACCTGGTGGGAGATGCAGAGTCAGAAAGGGATGATTGCTGGTTCCCTCCAGCCCTCAGATAAAGTTGCTAATCTCATTTATGAGATCAGAGCCCCCATGATGTAATCACTTCTCAAAAGGCCCCACCTATTAATACCACCACAAGGAAAATTAAGTTTCAAAATGAATTTTGGAGGAAGCACATTCAAACTCTAGCACCAAGTACCTGAGCTCACCCCCAAAAAGTATCTGATAAATCTAAATGGCAGGGTAGTATGCTGCCGGAATGTCAGGGGTAGGGATGCTCCTCTACTTTCATCAGTAACTTTTCTCTGTTGTGAAGGCAATTCTTAAATATCATCAACTATGCATTTATGTGAACCATTTAATTCTTCTGAATACAGAGTATTGGACTTTAAATATAGATGCATCCCTCATACATACATAATCATGTAATGTTCAAAACAAGAAAATTAAGACTACTTGGATCATAATCTAATTATTTTATTACCATAAGAAATGTAGGGTACTCATGACCAGGATATTTAATGTGTGATTCAAAGAAGATTTTTTAAAATCAATTATATGAAAGCCAGAACCATTATATTTCAGTGTTTAATATTTTACTTTAGGCTTCATTTTAAATAAATCTAAAAGAAAGAGGTCACAAAAATATTGCTCCATTTAAAGATCCTCCTGGGGTTAATGGCCAGACCTCTGGTCCAGAAGCACTCGAGTTTTTAAAGGTTATTTAAAAGGTGAGTTGTCACTAAAATAAAAATATGCTTAATTAATCAGAATAAATCTCTATGCATTTCTGGCTATAGGATTCCAGAACACCATGTCTTTTCACAGAGTGCTTTGAAATGTCTGCCAGAGGTGGAAAACTTTATACAAAAGTGTGCTAAACCTTGTGAGAAGGACAGAGCACGAAACATCAGGTGGTCTTTGCAAGGACTGCTTCTTACCCTTTAAACCAGATTTTATAAAATGAAGTGGCTGAGTGAGAGGCCTTTTTGTTAGCAGTATCCCTATTGTGAGCACATTCAAAGACACAAAGAACGTCCAGGAATCAGGACATGATTACGACCTTAGGTGATGCTGGAATGTGCCCTATAATTAAAAATCCTCCGGGAGCTTTGTCTTTTTTTCCCCTTGTTCCTACAACAAAGGATGTATTTTTATTTTTTATAATTATTTTTATTTCAAATTAATATGAGGGGTGCAAATGTTTAGGTTACATTGTTTTTGGTTCTAAGGTAAAATTCAAGCTGTAGTTGGGAGCTTTTTCTCAGGGATGAAGGTGAGAAAATCAGTTTCCCTGAAAAGAAAGAAATCTCAGCTAGAGCAGACTTTGACCTTCAAGTACTCAAGAATGAAATTTGAGCAGTCCATAAATGTGGCGCTTTCTTTCGTGGCTAAACAAGAATTCGTTCCCATGAAAGAAACAATTTTGTTAAACTAAGTCACTGATCCACCCACCAGATCTCAACCGTGACTGGGAATAGGAGAGTGACAAGAGGTTAGTTGTTCCACCAGGGGTTACCAGCATGGGTCTGTCCTCTCCACTGGGGCAGGAGGCTTTCTGGTGTGTCCCTGTGTGTCAGCCCATCCTGTGCTTGGTGTCTCCTAATAGATCTATTCCTTCCTCTTTCCTGCTTCAGACTTTGCTCCTCAACCTCACTGCATACCTCATTCACCAGCTGCTTCTTGACTCCGTTCTTGTGCTACCTGTGTTGCCACCGCCAATGCCTGGAATGCCATTTTGGTAGCCCAACCCACCCCTTTCACCTGGCACCTTGGTATCTATTAGAATTCAGCTCTATTACCTCCTCCAGGAAGCCTTCCTTGATCTCCCACCCCAAAGCTGAGTTAAGACCCTGTAGTAGTTTCCTACAGCCGCCAATTGAGAAGAAATACCACCAACTATTAATAGGAGGCTTAAACCACAGAAACACCTCGTCTCGTGGTTCTGCAGGCTTACCATCCAAGATGGCGGTGATTCTCCTGATGATTACTGATGATGAGCACTTTTTCTTATACCGAGTGGCCTTTTGAATTGGCTTTAGAAAAATATCTGTCAGAATTTTTTTCCATTTTTAATTGTGTTAGTTGTTTTTGCTATTGGGTTGTACAAGTTCCTTATATATTTTAGATACCAACCCCTATTGAGATACATGATTTGCAAATATCTTCTCCCATTCTGTAGGTTGCCTTTTCATTTTGTTGATTTTTTCCTTTGCTGTACAGAAACTTCTAGTTTGATGTGGTCTTATTTGTCTTTTTTTGCTTTTCATGCTTGTGTTTTTGGTGTCATATCCAAAAAAATCAATGCCCATACCAATGTCACAGAGTTTATTCCCTGTATTTTCCCTAGGACATTGATGGGTCCTGGTCTGACATTTGAGTCTTTCATCCTTCTTTCTGAGGTGGGTTTTCTGTATGATGTAAGATAAGGGTCCAATTTTATCTTCTTCAGTTTTCTCCTCACCATTTATTGATGAGAATAGAGAATTCTAAGTAATCGAATTCTGAAATACACATTTATGCCATTTTAATTTTTTGTCATGTTGAATAGGTCCCTATCCCACTTTGGTAACTGATTTGCTTATTTAAGAAATTACCAAGTTGCAACTTTGTGGCAGGCACTGGACTAGGAGCTGGGTATGGTTTGATAAAACAATCAGAAACAGTCTTTCCTATAGTGGAACCTGCATTGTACTAGAAAATAACAAACCTACATAAATTAATATATAATTTCCAATAGAGATAAGTGCTCTATAGTATAAAAGAAGGTGTCAGAAAAGAGTATAATACAGAAAGTTCTTTAGAAGAGGCAGTCAGGGAAGACTTTTCTTAGGTAGTGACATGGAACTGAAGCCTAAAGAATAAATAGGGGTTAACTTGGTGAAAAGAAGAGGAAATAGTACCCAGAATTAGGGAACAGCACAATCAAAGTGAAAATAAGTATTCTGACCTATAGCACTAGGAACCCACTACTTGTCCCTTCAAATGACCCACCATGTTAAATCAACCAGGAATTTCATTTATTTTTCTCTCTCCATCTTCAATCTCAAACTTTCCTCAAATCATCCATATCATCTTGGCCATGATTTTGAAAGAACAAGGCTATATCTGATTGCAACATGCTCAATCTTAATTGCAATAGTCAAAATGACTATAATTCCACTGGAGAGAATTGATTTTCTTTCATTCAATTCTAGTCTACCATATTTTAAACTCAAATAGCCTGAGATTTTATGATCAAAGCCTCTCATGTTCTCTATATCTGAACCCAAGGGTTGGGCTGCTGATGCCCACAAGCAGTGTGGGTCTCTGGCAGATATGATATAACCATGGCTGCTCCTTAAGGTGAAAGGGGACACAGGCAGGACTGCCCCCACCCCACCTCATGCAACTCTGATCATGCTCCTAACTCAGGTCACAGTCTGACCTTTGGAGAGGAAGAGTGATATATAAAAGATAGAACTAGGAGTCAGGGAAGGGGTAGACAGGAAAATGGGAAGGAAGAAAAAGAGGTCTGGGCAAGGAAGGGAAAAGGAAAGGGCAGGGAAGGAATATTCCATGGGAAATTGCCTTATGCCCAACAGGAGGGAAGGAATATTCAAACAACCAATACAGTTTTTTACCTTCCTTTACTCCCTCTCCCAAGAACCTGTTTATTCACCTGGACCCTAAATACACTAATTGCTATTTTAGAATAGCCCATAGAAAGAAGGGACTCAAAAATACTGAGCCCAAGTTGCAAGTTAGACTATACACCTGGGTATATTGATATCTTTATTTTGTTTTTTTCAGTAACAAAAGCCCCAAGACACAATACCTTGTATACTTCTGCAGAAACATGCTGGCATACTCTCCCTTTGTAATGTCTCAGAAACGACCAGAAACTGCATAGGTTTGATTTATTTGTGCATATGACTGTGCAAGTTCCTAGGAGTGTTTGATAGAAACTATCTGACTTCAGGCTTAACAAGAACCCAGCAGGCTCAAATTTATCCACTGGATTGTAAGCCCCAGTAGAGAATCCTCAATTTTATTTTTTATAAGGACCTGTTTTGATGTGATTGTCGTGGGAGCAGGGAATAGAACATTGTAGGGGGGAGGATGGGAGAGAAAAAGGAGGGGTGAAAGAAAGAAGAGGGGAAAGGGAGGAGGTCTTTGAGGAGGAGGATGGTGCACATTGGAGAGGAGGAAGAAACGTGGCCAGTTATGGTTTTGTTTTTCTACAGGAGCCTTTTATTTTTAATACTTTTTATGCCATGAATTCATAGGGGAAAGGTTCCAGCAGCTCGGGGAGGGGCCTTTCCATTGAATGTGACAAAGCTTGCTATGCCTATGATGCCATGAAGTCATGGGGAATGGGTTCCAGCGCCTTATGCTCTTGCTCAACGGGTTCTCTTGGTTCTCTTATGTGCTACCCTGTACACCTATTAAGCCGTGAATTCATGGGGAATGGGTTCCAGGAGCTCAGGCTCCTTTCTGTTGGTTCTCACGAAGTGTGCTTGTCTGGGTGGAGCAGGCTGGCACTTCAGTTGAACCCAGGTACCTTTGTCTTTAGCTTGCTTCTTTTTCTGGTCATTTTCCTTCACGCATTTTAAGAAGCTACCTTGGCTCTTAGAGTGCTTAATATGTTCAGTACAAACATTAATCCTCTTGGCAAGAATCTTACTCTTAACTTGTTTTTTTACAACAATGCCAACAGCATGCTGGTTAACATTGTAGACTCTTCCAGTTTTGCCATGGTAACATTTGTGTGGCATGCCTTTTTGAGCAGTACTCCTTTCCTTGATGTCTACAATATCACCTTTGTTGTATATGTAGCCAAAGGAACAACTCCATGTTTTCTAAAAGGCCTAGAGAACTTGTATCGGATGCCTCTCCCCCTTCCCTTTATGTTTGTCATTTTGGTGAATTACTGGAAGATGGCATCTCTGGCAGAAAAGTCCAGCTATGGTTTTGACATCAATAATTAGATTATCATTGGCCCATTGGTGATAGCTGCTTTATTTACACTGCAACAGACCCCCTCCCCCAGTCTCACACAGGGCCCAGTGTAAGGTTCTGAATGGTGGTTCATAAACCAAGCACCCTCTAGGCACTGTGCTCAATGGGACACTGTTCCAGTTCTCTCAAAGTTTACCCTCAAAAGGAAAGAGAAATGGACATTGATACCAGCCTATAAAAGCAAACAGTTCTATTGGCCACACAAACATAAATTCATACACTCTCAAACACTCTCACTTTTCTGCCCTAATCTCTACTTCCCATTATTGGGTCAGCACTGGAAATGACAGAAGGATGCTTGCCCTACTGGGTACACAGGCTCAGAGGTCTACAGCTCCTGGGGGCCCTGTTCATTATAAACACGGGACCCGGTTCATTATAAACACTCCGTGTATCTAGAATCCAAGAGAAGATGATTGAGGGTTTATTCTAGATTCTGGAGTGTGTATGGTCATATCTCAGGATATATTGTTATTTTACATAGAATAAAAAGCGGGGGGAAGAAAGTGAAAACCCCTTCAAAATACTCTATTGAAGTTCACAGTGTTAAAAGAATGTCTTGTTAATGTTCTAAGTGCCTGTCTAGGTGCCTGTGTTTCCTAGTGGATATTTCTACTTAATCCAAATGATAGAGTTCCACATACCTCATAAAGAATGGAAGCCATTCTAGAGAATATTGTAAATGAAAATTTCCCAAATATCATCAAAGATTCTGACATACTCCTCTCAGAGGGATATTGGTCCCCTGGTTGCCTCAACACAAATAGAACCTCTCCAAGGCATATTGTGATGACTTTATCCAAAGTTAGGAAAACAGGTAGTTTTAGGACTCCTTTAGTTGTAGGTGATGGAGTCCTTGACTCAGACTGGACTGGTTCAAGCCAAAAGAGATGAAAGTGAGATCTTAATTAAAATAATTGAGATATTCAAGGGGCCATCTGGTTTCAGGCAGATACCTAAATCCAGACCCTAGCAATTTCATAATTACATTTGTTTTTACTTTATAAATGAGACATTGAGAAAAACAATTTAACCTTATAAGAGGACAAATGTTCTGGAATTGAATATTATTGACTCTGATTTGTGTGGCTTGAGTATACTAATCCACGAAGCCGTGATTGTGGCCAAGGGAATAGAATGCTCAGATTGAATGAGCACACAGCAGGTGCTCTAGCCCTGAAGCCTACAGGTGGTGAAGTTAACACGTGGGCCATGGAGTAACCAAAATTAGGATCCTAATGTCACAATAAGAGAGAATGGGTCTTCAGTGACAAAAACACCTGTTGATTCTTGATGATAAATGGAAATAGAGAAGTGGAGGAATAAAGGAAAAGTTATAACAGTGGTAAAAATTTATAAATAAGTGGTTTGGTTTGCCAGAACTAGTGACTGGTGAATCCAGTGCTAAGAGTGAACGAGAGACAAGGAAAGGTGAAGGAGAGCTGAGTAAGCGAGGTTTTAATAATAGGTCAGATTACTTAATCTGATAGGATTATTTAAATAAATTTAGTTTAATAACTGATCAAGGTGTTATCAGGTTTGGGGCCTGATGACAAGAAAATCTCTGAAGCTGTGTTCTCACATGGCAGAAGGTGAAATGTAGAAGGGGTAAACGCTGTGAAGCTGCTTTTGTAACAGCTTTATTATCATTCACAAGGGGAGGGCTAATCCACTCTTCATGGTCTTACCTCTTAATATAGTTGCCTTGGAGATTAAGTTTCAACCTATACTGTGGAGGGGATAACAACATTCGAACCTTCAGTATAAACTTAAGATTGAAAGTGTTTCCTCATCTCTTAGATTTTATAACCCCCCATCTGTGTTTTTAATGACCTTGAGAGAACAGACGTGCCTTTTGGAAACAGTTGGATTTGGATTTTCCCCTACCTGGATCGGTACATCTTGAGCCAGATCAAATTTCAGGAAATGTGTTTTGTTTGTTTTTTTCTGAATTCTAATGCTATGAGCAAATTCACACAGCTAACCAATGACATTTTTGAATTTTTGGTAAAAAAATTGATTTAGAGACGGCATTATATCTCTGCATCAATTCTAGTTAGTTGTAATATACAAGAGGGTGATCCAATTTTATCCTTAACCAAAGGATAATCTATATCTGGCCACAGATTCTATCTACATGTAGCAGCAAAGAAGCACTGCTGCATCCCTGAAAATTTAAGCACTGCTTAAAGGAAAGGAAAGCCACCTTTTGATAAACATGGTGGGTCTCTGCAAGAAGAAATTCTAAGCATGGGTCCTTCACCTTTCAAATCAGAACAGAATTCACGTGTGCGGAGTATTGTCTGTAACCAAGACATTTGTATATGAAGCACTTCATAGTCAATGCACAATGAATGTCGGTTTTCTTTGTAAGATAATTTATCATGTAGGAGAGAATTTATAGGCATATGCAAAGGAACTCTTGCTGTAGTGCATTTGGAACTTTTATTCTATTGGTAGCATTCATTATAGTAAAGTTAAATTCAATAGGCTTTATACAAATAAATGTCTCTTTCTGAGATATTTTTCAAAGGGCCTATTCAATAAAATATTGCTAATGGCCACTTAATCATCCAAGTAAGGCATAGATAACGCACCGTAGAGAGTAAAATGGTTTGCTCAAAGCTATTCTAGTCACAGAAAGCAAATAGCAGTCTAAGATTCCCCACTGAGCTCTCATGCCCACTACTATTGCTGTCCCTCTGTTTTTCTCACAATTTATACCAACATAAGCACCTTTTCTCATCCTGGGTAATGTCTGTTTAAAAAAAAGAAACATCCTTCAGATGAATGTATATTTATTTCCTTGGTACTTGAAATTTTTCTTTTCACCCTGCCATTCTTTTATTTGAAAATAGGTAATGAGTACCTGTTAAATATCAGAAATTGGACAAGATGTTTGGAAAATAAAAAAATAGGACAAAATCAAAGTCTAAAGTAGTAGTTCTCATAATATGATAGGCATGGTTAGCATACTTGTTTGAGAAGCAAATTCTCAGGCTCCCAGTTTCACCTGGAAATTTGTGTTTTAATAACTTCTCTAGGTCATTCAGTAGAACATTCATATTTGTCTTTTACATGATATTTTCCTTTTATAAAAGGAAACCTGGAAATATATTACAAATTGGAGGTAACGGAGAAAAAGAGTGATACTCATAGCCCTACCCATCTAAACACAACCAAAGTTAATCTTGGGGTTCATTTCCTTTGCCTTTATATTCATTGTATTTTAATACGCATTTGTACTTTATTTATAGTTATAGTTGCTTTTTAATTTTCTATGATGTATCATAAATATTTTCACATTATGCTTTCTATCATAATTTCAATTGCTGCATAATAATCCATTTATGTGATATGTCCTAGATTTACAAGTATTTTCGTATAGTCATTCATATAGATTGTTTATAATTTTCATTATTAGACAAAACTTTCATGGGCAACTTTGTGCATATGTGTTTTTCTATATTTGTGAATATGTCTTAGAATTGATGATCAGAAATGAAATCACTGATCTAAAGTCATGCCCATTTGAAAATTCCTGAGTCATGCAAGCAAATTGATTTAAAAAATAGTATTAACCAGGCATTAAAATTGGTCCTGGAAACAATTCCAGCTACCATATCTGAGTTCACATCTTAAGAAAATTTCCCCAAAGCACTGAGAGGATTACATTAAAAATTATTCATAAATCAGTAGACCATTGCACGATAACCACATAAGAAATGGTATTAGCTGTTAAAATTATAGCAATGTTTGACAGGTCCTGTTTCATCTCTCAAATCATTTTAAGTATTCTCAAATGTAACTATACATAAAATAGAAATACATATCAAAACACTGTGATTCTAAAGGCAGAGAAAATTAATCAAAATTAATTTTGGTTTTGTTTAGATTGGTAGGAGTGTCATTCTTTTTCATCTTTTCCTTCCTTTCATCTTTCATTTATATATCCAGATTTCCTTTTTAAAAAACATCCCTAGGCTCGGCGCCTGTGGCTCAACGGGCTAAGGCGACAGCCATGTACACCTGAGCTGGCGGGTTCGAATCCAGCCTGAGCCAGCCAAACAACAATGACGGCTGCAACTAAAAAACATCCCTAACTCAAAAACATTCTACGTTTAATAGCTAATGATAGTATGTCATTGAATCATATTGAATACTTCACAACTGTCTGCTTGTTAATAACTCTGCTTGCTGATTGAATATTGTCCAGTCATGTCAATTTATTCCATTCCTTCATTCCATTCCATTAATTCCATTAATTTCAATTTTTAAGGTTAAGAAAAATATTTTCCTATATTGCCTTTCTTTCTTTCTTTTTTTTTTTTTTTTGAGGTAGATTATCAAGCTGTCACCCTGGGTAGAGTTCCATGGCATCACAGCTCACAGCTACCTCAAACTCTTAGGCTTAAGTGATTCCATTGTGTTAGCCTCCCAAGTAGCCAGGATTACAGACGCCCGGCTATTTTTTGATTGCAGTTGTCATTGTTGCTTAGCAGGATCGGTCCAGGTTAGAACACGCCACCCTAGTTGTATGCTGCAGACTGAGCTGCGAGCATGGCCAATTGCTTTCATTTTAATGTTAGTTATTAAAACTTACAATCTATTATTCTATGTATTAACCTATTCCATTCCCTTTGTTACTTTTTCTATTCCTTTTAACCTAGAATAGCTTCCCATTCTGCTCAAAGACTTGATCTATTAACTGAGTTTTTCAACTGAGTTTATTAAATGGAGTATTTGTCTTTGAATCAATTATTGTTACATCATCAGTAATTTACATTGGTATATGTTAAGGGGTGATACAAAACACCTTTTTTTTGGCCGGGCTTGGTAACTCATACCTGTAATCCTGCCATACTGCAAGGCTGAGGTAGGTGGATTGCATGAGCTTACAAGTTCAAAAACAGCTTGAACAAAAGGAAGACCCTATCTCTACTAATAATAGAAATAAAAGTAAATAGAAAAACCAAGGCAAGAGGATTGCTTGAGCCCAAGTTAGAGGTTGCTGTGAGCTATGACACCACGACACTCTACCCAGGGCAACAGCTTAAGACTCTGTCTCAAAAAACAAAACAAAATAAAATAAAATGAAAATAAGACACTTTTTTCCAGAATGTGTCAAAAATATTAATTGAAATATTCTGCTTATTATAACCAGAGTAAAATACGGAAATTTATCTTGAAGGAGTGCCAAATTCCATTCCATATGCAATGGAATTGTTTAGGGGCTTTTCTTTAGACTGTCTCTTCCATACAAGCATTATTCTTTTTTATTCATTTTAATTTCTAATGTGCTCTGTCACTTTCTGAGGTTGGATACCATGACTGTTAATTATTTTTTTCATCATTTATAAGATAGGTTCTGTGGATTTATTTTCTATGTGAACTTTAAAAAACATTTAGCAACTTCTGGAAATATAAATTCTCTTGGAGTATTAAATGGATTTGTTTTATCCTATGTAATCTTTTCCTAAAACATAGATACCTTTACATCATTTGGTCTTTCAGTTTATGATCTTAATATTTATCCAAGTCTTTACCACTCCATTTGTCTTACAAGATTCCTTAAGTCATGTGTGTTTCATATTAAGATATTTCCCTCTATCAAACTCCCCCTACCCTATTGATATTAAGAGTAGAAATAAATTTTGTCCTCTTTCTGCTATGTGCAGTTTGGTTTTTCCATTAGTAAAATACAAAGGGAAATGATGGATCCCCTTAGATAAGAGGTTAATGAATCTCAGCACATAAAGAATGAATGAAAACTGGAAATCTAATTGTTTAACGTTTCAGAGAAGTGGAGTAACAGTGTATTCATGTAATTCTATTCTTTCCACCTTGACTCCATCCCACCCTTATCTCTGTCCTGTTGTAGGACAATATCCCATCTCTGTACTCACCTCTACATTTAGCAGAGAGGAAGCCCACAGAACAGTATCTACATGCTCAGAAAAGAGGAGGAATGAATGTTCACCACCACCTGACAGTGGACTAGATCATATCTCTTCTCTGTCCCACCGGAAATCTAGATTCCATTCCTTTCTCACTGCAGCGAGTCCGTGCAGCTTTTTAAAGATGCTTCTGTGCTCCACAAACCAAGACGTCAAAAGTTCCCCTGATGCAGCCTAGATTTTCTTCAGCTGTGACATTAGGTAAGGGATTTGAGTTCGTGCAAATGTCTCATCATAGCTGGAGTATTTCCTTCATAAGTTGTTAAATTATAACTCAGAGAGCTCAGCTTCACTTTAGAGAGTCACGTTTATAACACGCTCTTACATGTGAAATGTACCATATCTCTACTACGACTTTATCACTACTAGGAAATTTTGGTATAGGAATCTGGCAATCTTTCAAGATAAATTTCCATATTTTACTATGATTATAAAATGCAGACAGTTAGCAGAGGCTTCTTGTCAAGCGACCATTAAAATATGCATAAGGCCTTTAGGTTTGCTCATTGTCATTTTACTTTTGGATTGCTTCCCTAATTAGGGAAGGATAGTATTCCACTCCCACAAGGTGACTAAACATATGATACTTCAGTGAATGGAGAGGACAAATTTCACTCTTCAGTATCAAGAGAAAACTTGTGGGAAAGACGACACAATAGATGAATTCCAACACAGGGAGTGTACAGACAACAGGTACTGTGTGCACGTCTCTCCGCAGAGGCGGGAATGTCAAAAGGTCAACTATCATGGAATCATAATATGCTTTTAATAATGTACATTCAGAGGGCTGGGTGCAGTGGCTCATGTCTGTAATCCTAGCACTCTGGGAGGCCGAAGTGTATAGATAACCTGAACTCAGGCGTTCAAGACCAGCCTGAACCAGAGCAAGAGCCCCACCTCAAAAATAGCCAGGCATTGTGGTGGGTGCCTGTAGTCCCAGCTACTCAGGAGGCTGAGCAAAGGAATCAATTAAGCCCAAGAGTTGAGGTTTTGCGCTATGATGGTACAGAACTCTAGCAAGGGAGGCAAAGTGACATCTTTTTAAAAAATCATAATAATGATTATTCAGGACCTCTGACAATTACCTAGTGATTCAGAATCTTTAAGGCTGAAGTTCTGCAATTTTAAAAGGCATCATGGGATTTTTATAAACAAAAGCTGAAAAGTCATTGGTAAATGATTATAAACTTATAGGCTTGAGTGAAAAAAAAAATGAGCTGAAGGTCTTTGGCTTACCTACATTTGTCCACACAGCTTTTTGATCAAAGATCTTTAAAAGCCATAAACATATTTTAGGCTCAATTAGTCTTTAACATCATTGGGGATTGTACTAACCCAGAAGAGAAGTGATTGTTATTAAAATGCCATAATATTAACAGAATTTATGCATAAAACTGGCTAACAAATATTAAAAATATCTTCAAATACTAAGAGAAGAAAAATGCAAGGTATTTCCTTCGGCAACATGCTATTATGCCCTATGGCCTCATCTGGGATCTCACCATAACTCAGCAATATATTCTTTCATCTGAAGAGTGAGCTGCCGCATTCTCCACAGCTATTTCTGCAAACTGTTCCTCCATGTTAAGGTTTGTGTGGATGATGCTGACTGTACTCCAAATCCAGTCTTACGGGGCACATGACTCAGATCAGGCCAATTAGCGATTTCCCTGAGACTTTTGCTGGTGTTTTTGGAAAACAAATGTCACTCAATTGTCTGGAATTTTAAAACTATGAAGAGCATAAATGTCTTACCAGAACAAATAAATGAGATGATAGTTGTGTTAACAAGTTTGATGTAAGCTTTCCACATTGTATATCAAATCAGCCCATTGTACCCCATAAATACATTGATGTACACAGTTACAATTTAATTAAAAAATTGAAAAAAAAGCTTCCAGTGGATATTTTGGAGGCACTCAGTGCCTATATGAGATTGAGGTCATTATAGAAGAAAGCAAAACTGAAAGATAAAGAGACAGGTGTAGTTTTATGGGGGGGGGAAAAAAAACTTTAAACATGGATCTATCAACGCCTAAAGCCATCTTTGTCTCTTAGACGTTACAGTTTCATGAACCAAAAAATTTCCCTTCTTTACCATAAACTGGTTTAGGTTGGGTTTCTGATGCATGAAACCACAACCTTGACTAATTACAGATTGATGTAAAGATAGTGGAGCTTATGGAGGTAGTTTCAGCTGTCTTACAGATTCTTAAATCCTGTGTCTAAACATTAGCTGAGAAGATATTAGTGACTGACTAACTTCTCTGAAAATACCCTTGGTTGTCATGGTGATGGGAGGACACAGATACTAAAGGAGGATTCAGAAATATATTCATATAAAATTTGAACGAGGTGGGAGATGTATCTAATCCAGCTCTAAGACTTCAGCATTCATAGAACCCATTAAAATTCATGAAGATACACTGGTCTCAGATTTTCCATGTTGTTTGAGGCATCTAAAAGGGCAGTGCTATATAAAGGGGGTGACAGACATGTTGGAACTCGTGTCTTTGCAAATAGTACCCAGTGCTGGGTGTCCAGTTTGGATCCCATCTCAACCCTAAAACTGAGACCAGTGTATCTCAGAGACAACCACAAATATTCTTTGGAGTTTTACCACCACTTTGCAACCCGAAAGGATGCAATACATCAGCAGTAAAAGTAGACTTACAAAGTTTTTTCTTTTCCTGAGATTTTAACTTTCACACAGCCATCTTCAGAACTCTCATTAAACTACTAAAAGATGTATTCAAATTTATCCCAGTACCTAAAAATTCTCCACAATGATATTTTGGAATGAATACAAAAAATCTTTGGGAACATTCTCAGTTTCTGTAGGGTTTAGATGTTGCCAAATCTCTCAGAGCTCCTGAGCGCTCATGTCTTCCGTGTCAGATCACATCTAAAATGGTTTGTTTCTCTGGTGATCACCTATTCAAATCAGTATTAATAGCAAAAGTTATCACAATATACTCTAAAATCTCATATATTGGGGGTAAAGTTTTATGAGATTAAGACTTAGGGGTACTTTCATTATGTCTCTCTTTTAATGGAGTTTTTAGAAATATTACTTCACCTTTATAAGACAACAATTGTGTTAAGAATTAAGATGCAAGTCTTGCTCTTGTTCTGGTACTGTGTATATATAGAGGAGTTACATTACCTCTGTGAACCAGTGTTTTCAGATATAAAAGGCAGAAATGGGACAAAAATGAGCTCTCAGGTTTTTGCCAACTTTGAGGCCTTGCTTTTATATAGTCTAAGTAATGCTCACAGTAGGAATTAGCAGATGATTAAAAACTTTCCTTATGCCATAGTAACAAGGATTAGTTTCTAAAACCAGAAGGCAATCAAGTTATCAAAGCGATTATTTAACTAGAGGAGGGATATGAGAGCAAGTCTAAATTTACTTTGCTGGGCGTTACATAAGCTACTTCTGGTTGATGTTTTCATTCTTGTACTTGATCAATCACTCCAACAGAGGAATTGGTTTATCGCCATAGACTTCACCACCACTCATGGTGGCGATGGAGATGTGCTACCCAGATCCTCCCAAGGGAGAACCCACTGCCCAACTGAAGGGAATAAAGTCAGCAAAAGGCCTGAAGCTACCAGCTCCTTTAAGGACGGCCACAACTGCATGGTGGCACCTTGCCTGTGTCACACTCTTCTTAGTCTGCACTCCATGATGAAGTGGGAGTGTGAAGGCTCCCTCCAGGGCCCTCCATGGGCTCTCTGGGGGACTGGCCCATCATTGTTTGGGGCCTGCATCAAACTTTGACTTGTTCCTCTGCCCAATGTGCCTTCCTCCGTTTTTCCTACACATGTATTGATCCCTTATGAACATCTTATACCCCTAATTCTATCCTAGCATTTGCTTCCAGGGAATCCAGACCCTGAAACCTGTAAATAATTTAGAAATAACAAATTCATATATTTATTGCTCTTAGCTACACATAGAAAATGATAGGAAGTAATGTCCACTTCAATTTTAATGATGTTTATAGGGAAAGTAGATTTCCTTTTAACTTTCTTATTCTTATATTTTTCTTCAGTTTTTCAAAAATGATGAGCAAATATAATTTTCACCAAAAAATAGAGTCACCACAAATGAAAAATAATGAACAAGTACAGTATTAATAACACAATGGGGCAAGGGGAATAAGGGATGAATATATAAGGAAGTAATCAGCAGTAGGTTTTAAAGCAGAATTAAACATGGTGTTTATTTCTAACTATAACTACAAACAGAAGCTTTTAAATATTGCTGTAAACTCTTCCCAATATTTTTGCATCATGTTAGTTTCCTCATGAAA
Source organism: Perodicticus potto (assembly GCA_963574655.1). Taxonomy (NCBI): domain Eukaryota; kingdom Metazoa; phylum Chordata; class Mammalia; order Primates; family Lorisidae; genus Perodicticus; species Perodicticus potto. The sequence continues at coordinate 30,798 of CAUYRH010178177.1, forward strand.
ATTACTGCAAAGGGGTTTGCAAAGTTTCATACACTGAAACAATTTGCCAAGCTACCACAAGGTATAACACTTATAAGCATAAGGTATATCACAGTGTTGCTATGGATTTTTTTGTTTTAAAGACAGCGTCTCACTTTATCGTACTTGGTATGGTGCTGGTGTCACAGCTCACAGCAACCTCCAACTCCTGGGTTTGAGCGATTCTCTTGCCTCAGTCTCCAGAGAAGCTGAGACTACAGGCATCCGCCACAATGCCTGGGTGTTTTTTGTTGCAGTTTGGCTGGGTCAGGTTTGAACCTGCCACCCTTGGTATATGGAGCCAGCGTCCTACCCACCGAGCCACAGGTGCCACCATTGCTATTGATTTTAAGATTATAAAGTCTGACACAGTACAAATTCTTCCTTCTATTTATAAATCAAATGTTGCCCATGTTTTCCGAGGCTCAGGTTGATAACTAGGCATATTCTATCCCATGTGCCTGAGAGTGTCCATTATTTTGCACAAAAAGTAATATTCAAGACCCTATTTATCCCCATACTTTATGAAAAGAAATTTAACAGAAATAGACATTGGGATTATATAAGAACATGCAAAAGTCTTCCTCAGACAAATATCAGGTGTTTAAAGTATAAATAGCATTGTGCATGATAACTAATGGTGAGCGGGACCTCATGGCCATGTCATGGTTTTTGTAATGCAATGTGCCCTGGATTTCCAGAATCTTTGCTGATAGCTCTAGTCACAAACCACCGGGACCCATGCTCAGTGTGACATCTTTGGGGTGTATCTTCACTTGCTCAGCCAAACATTGCCATTGGCAAGTAAAATCCATTTGTTTTAGGTAAGAGTTAGAAGTAAAAATATCTGCTCAGTTCCATCCCTAGAGTGATACCATTTTCTATATATGGTATCTCCTCTTCATAGAAAGAGAAAATCTGTTTCCAGATTTCTGTGTGAATCTCCTCTATCTTCACTGTTACAGGATTGTTAGTGCTTGTAAAAACAGAAGAATTTAGAAATTTAAAAAGACATAACTAACACTCACCAGTTGAAATTGATTGACCCAGACCACACGTGCATGGTTGGAAACACACCAGATGCAGGTCTCCCAATGGCAGGACTTGTCAGTGTCTCTCTGTGGCTACATTTACAAGGCTGCAACACACATGGAGCCACTTCCCCATTTCAAGAAAAGTCAGAGCAAAACATGCCTAGTGGGGAAGAATAGCACAAGCTCCAAGAAGCATGCCAGAGCTTTGCACTGTTTCTGAGATTTCAATTAAGAGTCGCTACCCACAGGCAGATTTCTTCCAAGCACAGCCCTTTGGGCTCTTGCTCTATCCAGAGCCAGGAAAATGATCAGTCATCTATAGAGGAGTGTTTTCTGAGTATGTTGTGAGACAATGAAATAATGCTGGGCAAACTCAGCTGGTGCCAGAGCTCTGTTGCATGAGCCTGGCATCTGGGAATCTGGTGTTATTACTCAGAGCAGCTGTGAAAGTTGGGAAAGACGTTCCAGTTTGACGATCCATTTACCTCTGCAAAGGGCATTTTAGTACCAACATTTAAGGGATAAATAAATGTTGAATCCTGTTGAATCTAAGCCCAGACTGAGCTTTTAATAAAGAGAGAGAGAGTTGTGCTAAATAATCTTCAAGGTCTCACAGATTCACGTGCTTTAGCAGCTCTCCTTTGGAGAGGTGTTGGCAGCTATATTGGTAATGTAGTTAGAATGGTTTTGTTAATGGTTCACTTTGTTCTGTGAAATGTTTGGAGAAGACATTTATATAATGTCCTTAACTTAGTAGATGCCTGATCCATATTTGAACAAGTGAATAGTTTTATATTTGATATAATATAATATGAAGACAGTGCCTTGAAACAAAATCTTACTGAGCATCCACTACTCCAAGCAGCAAATTAGGGGCACTTCAGATGGGGCAGGAAGCAAAGTAAATACTGTTACACTTGGACCAGAAGTCTTACTTCTACATTACTTGTAAGTCACAGGGGTACAAAAATTGGAAATGGAACTCTTAAACTATTACCTAAACCCTTCCATTCTGTGAACTATTCTACCCATCTAGCTTTTTCCAGTATTCCAGTCAAAATAGACATTTTAGTAAACTCCTCCTCATATTTACTGCTGAATTTTTTATACACTCCTCTTTACTTCTGGAATACCATTATCCCCATGATTAAATTTTCAAAATCTAATCATTCCTCAAGTCCTATTCAATACTCTCTACTCTATATCAACCATTCCAATTCCTGAGGCCATAATGATTTCTACTTCCTCTGATTCATTATGGTAACTGGTTTGTACACATTCTAGGTAATTCTACTATTTATAAGCCTTTCGACTTTCTATCCTTCTTACCCTCTCAAACATTCACCAAACCTCACATGTACATGATCATTAAGATACAAATACAATAGGGGTTGTCCCATTCTTTTGATAAATGTATTATCATCCCAACATATTAGTCTAGATGCTAGACTGTCTAATCATCGTACATAATTTTAATTATACTAGCATTTTTGTGCAATGGTTTGAGAAAGATTTCAGGCCATCTATGATCTATTGTTTACTATATATTTGTCAGGCTCAATCAAGAAAGTACAGCCAACATCAGGTATTTAATAGTGAGTATGGGTTTGGAAGAGTAGAAGGTCTATAAGAGGTAGTGAGGCTTCAGAAAATAGCAATAGCGGGAAAGATCAGGTTAACAAGGTCAAAAGTCAATGGTTCTTTGTGAGAACTGAACCTTGACTGGGAGCTAAGTCTACAGAGAGAGTAGTTTTCTGGTGGGAGTTGATGGACAAGATGCAGCTATTGCTGGACCTGCTTCCTGAACTAAAGAGGAAAGGGGGAAAGAATATCCTGGCTTCTTCCTTTGTTCCACACTCCAATGTCTAAATGCCTTGCATTGGGAGAAAACATCCAGAAGCCACAAGCAAAGGAGTCTGAAACATACACTTGGCAGGGTTCACTTACTTGCGATACTTGGCCAAGAAAATGAAGAATGAATAATGGAACTGGGAATAAACAGTCAAATCATCATCTGCTTAATCAATAATTTACTGTCTATGCTATTTTCAACTGAGCGATAGTTGTTTCATTTGCAAATATTTTATCTTCATTTTGGAAAACAAAGTGATTATAAGATCCTTGATAGTCCCCGACTGAGATGCAAAAAGAAAGAAAGGAAAAATAAAAATAAAAAAAAAGATCCTTGAACATGAACAACTTTTGAGCTATTTGTGAGCTAGACTAGTCTAAAACAGAAAATCATGCAATATAGTGTTTAGTTCTCCTGTCCATCTATCCCCTTTTCAAGATTTTATATAGTCTAGGCATCATCTACTTATGGGCTCCTTCCTTTAACAGTGCACCCAAGCCTGTCTTTGGACAGATATCACAGTTGTAATTTCCTTTTATATGTCCCTATCAAACTTCATTTAGAATGCTTCATAATCTAATTTGTAGAAAAATATAAACATACGAAAAAAAGAAAGAAAGAAAAATATAAATTGCTAAGTGTGGTAACCAGCCTACATGTCTGCCAGTGAATCTCACCTATTGGTATCACAGTCTCATGTAGCATCTTTTGCTTAGGTTGGTGCTCAAAGTGGAGGCAATGGCGTCTCACTTCCAAGACTAGTCATAACCATGATACAGCTTCACCATGGTCTCTCGGATTGTTTGCTATATGGTGCCAACTATGAAACACTCAAGCAGCTCCATGGCTCACATGGAAAGGGGCTGAAGCCCCTGCCAACAGCCAGCACCAAACTACTTGCTAACCATGAGAATGAATAACATTGACAGTGACTCCTCCTGCACTACCTTAGGATGACCAAAGCTCCAGAAATGAGCTTCTGAAATCATAGACATGAGAAGGGCCTGAGTCTTTTTGGGATTTCTGATCCTTAGTTTTCATAAGCATAACAGAGTTTGGGGATAAATGTCATTCAGCATTAGACAATTGGGTGACACGTAGTTCCTATTCTCATGGTAGCTGTTCAGAGAGACCTTTGTAAAGTTGATGCTTTAATCATTAATATTCCCCAATCTCGAAGTAGTTTGTAATTTGCATGCTACATTGCTTCCAAAAAATTATATTATTTCTTGTTTTTTTTTTTAATCTTTATCACTAAATCATAGCTGTGTACAATAGTGTAATCAAGGGGCACAATGTGCTGGCTTCATATACAATCTTAACTGGAGGAGGCATAGCAAGATTTTTTATTAAGTTTATCTTACATCCAAGGAAACTGATGCTCAGAGTTTGAACAACCTACCCCTGTCCTCAGCTGGATATCCACAGAGCTTGGATCCAAACCCACATCCTCCAATCGAATCCCTCCAATGTATTATACATTGCTGGGGATTTTTTCAGCATCACATCAAAGCAAAGATAGAGACTTTGGGTCAGGGCTTTCTGTTGATCCTCAAAATGCGGCATGTATGTACCGGGCTAATACACACACACAAGTAAAAGAGCAAACGAGACAACACAGGTGCAGCTGTTAACGCCGACCTATGGTGGATAACCAGGCAGAAGTTAGCTCTGGCTGTTACTAACAGAATACTACATACAACTGCTCTTGTTCATTCCTCCATCTTCTAATACTTTCCAGACCCCTAAATCTAAGCATCTTGAAAATCCAGCTGCAGCTTTTCTTTTCCAAGGATTTGGTCAAGATTATAGACATATGTGCTCGGAATGTACTAACGTGTTTCATTTGTGATTTCACTGAATATTTCTAATATCGGGAACAGACTCCAAGATACTTAACACCAAATTCTGTTTGATAATAAAGACTTTATTTTTCTCTGACAGGCCAATGTAAATGTGCACACCAAGAGTTTTTGCTCTTGTTTTTGATTTATTCATTTATTTTGAAAAAATTAAAATTTGCAATCCCTGTAATACATTTATATTCACGCACTCTACTACTTTCCAAATTATATAACTAATGACCTGATGTGTTCTAAGCAGATGGCCCATGAGGTTGTAAAGTCCAGTGTGAATGACACAATTAAATTCCACTGCCTCTTCCTCCAATGCCCTGAACCTTTTACTCAGAGGAATGCAGAGTCATGTAAATATCAAGGTTACGACTAGACAGGAAAAAGTCATGAAATGAAAGTTTGAAAGAGAGTGAGGCTTGGCCTAACTCTCTCCTTTACTTGGGAGGGTCAGTCTCGTTTCTTTGTTGAAAATACTGATTAGCAGCCTTATGTATATAAAAGAATACCTTGGGGAAACTTACAAACATAAAATAAACCCATATCCTGCCTTCCTCTCTCAAATGAATTTAATTTGGAATGCCTAGTACAGAGCTCAGATGTAAAGATTTTAAACCAGTTTTCCAGGTAATTCCAAGATACAGCCAGATAGGAAGCGCCAGTCTCAAATATGGTTTGCATGGGGTTGCTTGAAGATGACAGAGCTTTCTCACTTCTCATTTCACCATCTTGCATTCAAATCGTGATCTGCCTCTGGCAGAAAGAGGCACCACAGTTGGAGGTGACTAGGTCAGTGTCCTAGGCAGGGTCAGTACTGAGCAAGACATGAGAGCTTTGCGTTTTCTACTTTGCTCTGAGGAAGCTTGATCTTAAATGTCAAGACACTGTGGATTTTTACTGGCTCTATATGCATTCATTTCCCTCAGCTCTTGCAGGTAAAGTTAAGCAGAGGGCACATTATATCTTATTTAGCAGGCTAAGGGCAATGACAATAGCCCTGGCGTGTGTTAGTTGTAGCCACATTTGAGATGTAATTGTGTTTAATGTTGCCCATGTTTTAATAAAAGGCAGGACATCATTATAAACGAAGTTCATTGTTGCTTTTAAATGGCTCCCATGTGCACTCTCTTGCTCTGTCCTACTTACGTCATCCTGCCAGACACTTACATGCCCAGATAGATCACTTTCCTATAGAAACTCCACATTCTAATAAAGTTTCCTCTCCTGTGAGAAAGGCTATAGGGCCTTTTATTTAATTACAACATATGTCATCACAGGGTTCACACATCTATGTCATCATCCTGCTTAACTTTAAGCTTTGACAGTAGTAATCTGTTTTTCATAATGCTCTGTATTCAAGTGACCATTACAGTAATCTGCCCATAATGGATGTTTAACAGGTGCATAAAATAAATGCACACAAATGTCTTCTGCCTAATTTCCCCTAGTAGATGGGCAATTATTCCTCTATGTTGGAGAAAGGAAAATCTGGCTATAGAAAACAAAACTACAAAACAGACTTTTTTTATCCATTGTGTTGTTTTCTAGGATTTAGGCATAATGGACAGTCAAAATTCTTGAATATTAACATTTTCGGCTTCTAAATAAGCCAAAAGCTGTGAGAATGGCAGAACTTTAAACAGCATTGCCTTGGGAATGCTTTGTTTAAATGGTGGACAGAGGTAGTTATCCTTGGTTTATATGCCAGATTCTTGGGTTAACTTAATATCTTTTTATGACTATACTCATTTTGTTTTCCAACTCATACACTCTGGATACATATTAAAATTAGAAATTTAAATTTTACCTTTCAAGGTTTATTTTTGTTTTTTTTTTTGTTTTTGTTTTTGTTTTAGCATTCAAAGCCATTCACACATATTGGGATGTTCAGAATAAGATCCCATTAGACGTAACTAATAATGATCAAGCAGTGATTTATCATCTCATTTGTAATTTCCCTTTAACATATTAAATTCAGCATCGCAGCACATAATTATCAGTTGCTTTATTTGCCATCCCCATCACAATCTCATTCTACCTGTTTAACAAACATAATAGAGAATTGATTTTTCTCCTTTTTGTGAAAAATGGATCCATAAAGATTAAGTACGGGCTAAATAGATTAAATAATGGAGTTGACTCAGAAAAAATACTAACTACTATAAAAAGGAATATAATACAGAGAGTTGTACAACGTGATAATGGTATCCCATTACCAATATCCCTCTATATCTTGGCATGAATGGAACTATTCTATGCTTACAATATCAACTAGAGGAAAACAGTAAAAGAGAAAAAAACCTAGATATGCCTTGTAGCTAATGGGTGTATCTCTGCTTGTTTAGGGAAAATCATTTCATTTTTTTCCTCCTTAGAATAAGCCTCTAAAACTGAACTCCTACAAATAAATACTTTTTTTTTTTTTGAAACAGAGTCTTACTATGTCACCCTAGGTAGAGTGCCGTGGTGTCACAGCTCACAGCAACCTCAAACTCTTGGGCTTAAACGATTCTCTTGCCTCAGTCTTCCAAGTAGCTGGGTCTACAGGCACCCACCACAATACCCAGCTACTATTTTTTGTTGAAGTTGTCATTGTAGCTTAGCATGCCTGGGCTGGGTTTGAACCCACCAGCCTCAGTGTGTGTGGCCAGCTCCATAATCACTGTGCTATGGTGCTGAGCCCAAATAAATACTTTTTTAAAAAAAAGTCATAACTAGGGCAGCGCTTGTGGCTGAGTGAGTAGGGTTCCGGCCCAATAGACCGAGGGTGGCGGGTTTGAACCTGGCCCCAGCCAAACTGCAACAAAAAGTGTAGCCGGGCATCGTGGCAGGTGCCTGTAGTCCCAGCTACTTGGGAGGCTGAGGCAAGAGAATTGCCTAAGCCCAGGAGTTGGAGGTTGCTGTGAGGTGTGATGCCATTGCACTCTACTGAGGGCGATAAAGTGAGACTTGGTCTCTTAAAAAAAAAAAAAAAGTAATAACTAATAGAGGGAATGGTATTAGAACTTCTGTAGCTTAATAAAAAAGCATTATATTGTAGTGGTTTTCCTCATGCTTAGTTTTTAAAAAATAGCAGATTCATCTTTATTTTAAAGAGAGAGTATCACACAAACTCCAAAATAAGTTTCATTTATTCACACAGATTTATTGAGTAGTTACTGAGCCGGGGTTGGAGACAGTTAAAACACAAATAAAGTCCTTGTTCCCAAAAATAGTATATGTTCTGCCTGAAGGAGACAGAAAATAGACCAGTAATCAATTTGTAAATGAGTTAATATTGCATGGTGGTAGAAATTAAAACTAAAGTGAAAGAATATAGTGTTGGACAAGGTAATAGTATTCTAGGTGAGATAGAAAATCTGTTTCAAGGAGGAGACACCTGGGCAGAAACTTCACTATTGACAAGGAACTAGCCATGCAAAACTTGAAGAAAAGGAAGCTTGCTTCTCACAGGAGAACAGCAAATGTAAGGGCCAGAAGGGGGCTAGCCAGGCCACTGCATGAACCATCATTTATGATGTCTGTTTGAATTCCTTTGTGAATTAGAAAGGAAATTACTGCTACAATCCTCAAGGCACAACTTACCCACTGAGTCAGTCAGAGCCTGTCCTGAGAACAGTGATGATTTGCATTTATTTGGCCACTGTAATTTTCATACACTTTAATTCAGCAGACAATTTGCAATTTTGTGTCCAGCAAAATATCCCTATCAAATGTAGCATGCAGATTTGTAAGCACTTCTAATTCCTCACGCCAGTCATCAGGGCCCAAATCACAGTCTTTTTTTTTTTTCCTTCTCAATAAAATAATATAACCACTTCACTGCACTGACTGAGGTCTTTTCAGGATTCAGTCTATCTTATAATTGCCCATTTCAACAAAAAATTTGGCTGCTTACCATCTGCAGTGTGCATTTTATCATGAAAACAATGCCAGTTCCACCACTTGAAACAACATAACCGTGACAGTCATGGAAGGGAGACCATATTCCCAGCAATGACTAATCGAGCCTTTGTGCTGCTGTTAGAATTTTTCTTAAGAAAGATCACTTTCTAACATTAGCATTGGAGACCATAACTCATTAACAAGAATAAAAGACTCATTTGGTTTTGTTTAAAAAATGAGATGGATATTTGTTTTGAAGACATGAAAGTCTAAATTAGAAGAGAGAAAGTGCAAATGGCAACTGAAAGCTGCCTTCGAAAATTTGGGGTGCTCTGTCTCTGGAGGAAAATGGAAAGTGACAGAGAATTAAGAAGCAAGTGTTTTAATATAGCTTCTGCTGTTAACTCATTAATGTTTGTACTTCTTTTGAATGGTATTATGAATTCAGAGAATTATAGCATGATTCCTAGATAATAGTGTCTACAAAAGAGCAAAAAAAAAAAAGAAAATGTTTTCTGAGCTGCCTCTTTAAACCCTCCTCATCCTTTGGGGAGCTAAAATTTTCACCCTGCCCAAGGCCAGCAATCAGAGTGGCAGAGGAGCATTCTTTGATTTTTTATTTGTTGCACCACCAGAAATGGCTTAACAGAATTGTGCAGGCAAAGGTCACAAGATTGTCTTCACTGGAAGATAAGGTCAATCAGGACCATCAACTATAGTTAAACAGCAACAGGCTAAAACTGAAAACAACCCTTTAAAAGCTCCATATTTCTATTTATAGTGAGGATGCTGGTGCTTTAAGACAAGAGTCTGACAGCCTCTTCATACGATAAACTTCGCTTTCCTTCTCAAACTGCCTGTCCTGGTTCTTTGTTCATCTGTGGGGACAAGAACCAAATTTTCAGCAACGATAGGTGTGTTGTATGAAATCAATATGTAAACAATTATGCGTTCATAAGAACAACAAAACACTAATGTAGTCCAGTTCAGGGATAGAGGGAAGCGGGAGAGGGGAAGGAAGTATGGCAGAAGGGGGGAGGGCAGGAGGTGGGATCTCACCTAATGTGCATACAGTGTGAGGGTTTATAACGTGCCCCCCTGGGTGAGGGGCTCCTCTGCAAATAGAACTTTACCCTGGAAGTGAGAACAATGTAACCTAAAAATTGTACTCTCATATTAATTTGAATTTTAAAAAATGAAATAAAAAAAACAATAGGTATGTTGTGACACATGAATAATGAATATAAAATGTGAGTGATCTTGATTTTCCAAATGGATCAATTAATAAAAAGTAATGAAGGGATATCTCTAAAGACAAAGATTTGTTACCTCCAAGAGCATATTTTCACTTAATGTAACAAATAGAAAAGTTCTCAGCAGAGGCCATGCAAGCGTCTATAATTTAAGAGTGTTTGTAATTAAGATATGAGAGGCACTAACTGATTCTACATTAAAAGCAGCTGAGAAATGAAGAAGGGCTAAAGAATAAAATAGACTGAATTTGGAAAACTGGGAATTGAGAATGGGAGAAATGCATCAACTGCTATGTTAACACATTGTTGACTGGCAATTTTACACAGAAACTGTCTGTTACCAGGTAACTGGTGAATCGTCAGAGATGTGTTAAGATTATTACTCATGTAAAAAGTATTATAATTATAAACATTTGATCTTCTTAAATGCCTTTAATATTTCTTTTCTAGTCTTTGGACACATTTTCTTTTTTGTTTGGATATATTAGTGTCATAGAAAAATAAACTCCAATGCCTAATACTTCATCATTCTGAATCTCACCAACACAAGAACATCAAACACCATTAGTATTTAGAATGGCCGTATTTTCAAAACTAAAATTAGGACAAATAGGCTTGGTGCCTGTGGCTCAAAGGGCTAAGGCGCCAGCCATGTACACCTAAGCTGGCAGGTTCGAATCCAGCCCGGGCCTGCCAAACAACAATGACAGCTGCAACCAAAAAATGGCCAAGCGTTGTGGCGGGTGCCTGTAGTCCCAGCTACTTGGGAGGTGGAGGCAAGAGACTCGCTTG